>APFE031075480.1:0-20366 GCA_000404065.3 Pinus taeda | reverse complement strand
CCATGGTCCAAAACCATTGAGAACCAATACTAGGGACCCAATACCTGGGTTCAACACTTTGGACGCAATACCAAGGACCAAAACCATAGGTCTAAATACCACAGACCCAAAAATAAGCTTTCCCACATGTACACGCTTTTCTGTGCATGAAAGTGCGTGCATATGCATACGTGACTTTTGATCAGCAACCCCGTGTGTATAGGTGTCTTTGTATATAGAGAACCTACGTGTATACCCTACTTGGTATATAGCGAACTTGCGTATATACGCGACTTGGTACATAGTGAACCTCCGTATAACCTGCCTATGTATGCTACTTGGTATATATTGAACCTGCGTATATACTCTTCTTTCTTCATTCTTTGTAGTCTGATCATCAATTCTTTGCAACTGACCTGCTGCACTATAATCTGTCATCTTGCCATCAAGGACAACACTTGTATCATAATGCCAACAATCTCCCCCTTTGGACTTGATGGCAAAGCTAACTTGTCATACTGAGAACTGTCATCTGATTCCTTTGAGCTGTCCTGCATCCCGCGTATTCTGTCACATCTGATATCTCTTATGTAGATCATCCAGTTGTATATAAGTGAGTTGTTCTTCTATGATTGGGTTGCCATCAAGTACAACACATGCATCATAATGCCAACAATCAGTCATCATCTATGACTTTGCGCTTCAGGGGGAATTCTGTCATAGGCCATTTTGTCACTTCCAATCAGTGACCTTCCTAATGGGATCAATCAACATCCTATTATCCCTTGTCACCATCTTGCAAAATCCCTAAGCATGTACCTTTCATTTCCCAGAGTTTCAGCCTTGAACTACTTCATCTGAGCTAGTTTAAGGACCAACACTCCCTATAGGCCTACTGGGTTGCATTCACTAGCAGGTTTCTCCACTGTGGCCTGCATTGCTCACCAACAGGTTGCTCCCTTTTGCATATATGTTGTTTCTAGAAATCTAAGAGAATGATTGGAATTTCGGAAGCTTTCCCTTCTAGGAGTTTCCATAATTTGTTACAACTATTTATCTTGGATAAAAAATTTGGATCCTATCCTTCCCTACATTGGATTTTTCACCACTTATCCTTTGATCTTCTCCCTCCATAACAAGTGGATCTCTTACCCTACATTGGTAATTGGATAAGAACTCCCAACTTACCCTACTTCTCTATATATTTCCATCCTTCTATGTGGTTGGGGGTTGGCTTTTGGAGAGTGACTCTTCCCTTATGCTATTGTAGTAAGTGGTCGTCTTCTCATGCATTTAGGGTGATTGGAGGTGCATATTGTGACAAGGAAAGAACAAGTCAACAATTTGGAGGAGCTCTTCTACAAGATCAACTGCTATGTATGGTTGTAATCTCCTTCCATTCATAGTAACACAAAGAAATCATTTTTTTCCTATATGTGATGTTTTTCATTCACTTATTTCAATACCATGTTGATATATTGAATGAAGTACTTAGATGATACTGCATAGATCTCATAGTTTCTTGGCTTGTGTTATCTAACTGTGCAGGTTCTAATTTTTGCAATGAGAGATGGGATTGGAGCTTCCAAGCTAAATAATGACCAAATTTTGCGAAGGACTAAAGGTAGGCCTCGCTCCATCATCTAATTACTTTGAGGAAAAAAATATTGTTCCTTGTCTCTCTGTTTTTCTAGGTTAGCCACTGACCTAGGGAAGATACTTTTGTGTGCAATAATAAATCTCATATAACACTTTTGAACCATTACAAATCAAGAAATCAAATCCTAACATGATGTTTTTACCACCTCCCAAAGGTGTTCTTCAAAAATGAACTTTCAATCCACATGTTAGAGCTGCTTAGAACTATAACATCGTTGAAGATTCGACGATGTCTCCTTCAACAATGTTAGCTCTATAAGAGTTGCAAACATGTCTAGCACAAAGAAAGTTACTATTGTCAACTATTGGAACAGTTGATCTATAGGATTCTAACATTATTATCATTGATCTTGAAAGCCATATACGTAGACTCCCACATCAACTGGCATTCCAGATTCTAGTTTTTTTCAAAGCTAGATGAGTGTTTCACACAGTTATTAATGAAGGAGGTTCTACATGAATCATGTCTATTACTTGTTGGAAATATTTTGGTTCTTCAAATATCAATAAGTCACCTACCACTTTGAAATCCTTTGATGGAAGAGGTTTTTTCCCTTAAGGAATCCTAAATTATCTACCCATAGAGATAGAAGGTAAAACGGTCCCAATCAAAGTTGAAGTTCTTGATGCCCAACTTGATTACAACCTATTTCTTGGTTGAATTTGGACCTATTCTATGTCTGTAGTGGTCTCATCACTTTTCTGTATGATATATTTTCCCCATCGAGGGAAAATAGTCAAAGTAGACCAGTTGTCTTACTACACTTTTTACCCTAACTCTATGGGTAGCGTACCTTTTATCGGAAAAATAAGTTACTCCTTATGAGGATATTAGTGTTGGTTTTCTCAAGGACTCATCACTAATGGGAACCTTTTCACTCCCTCCACTGAACTTTCCTTCTAATTTTCTCGAGGTTAACATGATCACATCAAACACTATGGAATCTTCTGATCCATGGATAGTTCCTTTAGAATCTGAATTGACCTCCTATGGAAACGAGATGCCTTTGAGCCCACTTGAATTGGATTATCAAGCAGTTCAATTGTTTCCCAACCCACCATCTGCTAAAATTGATTGAGTGAATGTGATCAATGATGATCATTCTCCTTTATCTTGATTAGAGCCAATTTCACTTCTCGATCCTTTCGAAAATACGTTTTCAACTAATTAAAGTATTATTGAGGTCATGACTTCAGATGAAATTCCATGGGACGGTTATCATCATCGTTCATATTTTCTTCCTAGCCTTGATAAAATTGAGAATGATTTTTCAACTATGTTTTCACCTGAGATAGTAGATAGTCCTGAATGGCCCATGTTAGTTTTTCAAGATGAATATGAAAATAATTTGGGAAAAATATCTACAATGATTTCCATTGATATCTCAATCAAAATGGGAATTATCAAGAACATTCACATAGGTTCTTCACGCTCCCTTGAAGAAATTCAAACGTACAAAGCACTATTTCAAGAATTTTGTGACATTTTTGCTTGTTCCTATGAGGAAATTCCAGGAATGGACCTAAGAATTTTTGTTCATGAGATTAATACTTACCCAGACACTAAACCTATTAGACAATGATTATGTCAAGTGCATCCACAAAAGGCTATTGCTATTAAATCTGAGTTCAAGAAGCTGCTCAAAGTAGGTTTTATCTACCCGCTTCCCTTAACTGAATGGGTCTCCAATATTGTATATATGAACAAGAAGCAGGGAACCATCAAAGTATGTGTCGATTATAGGGATATCAATAAGGCTTTTCCAAAGGACAACTATCCTAACCCCTATATCGATCAAATCATTGATGATTATGTCGAGAATGAAATATTTTCACTTATGGATGAGTTTTCTGGCTACAACAAAATCAACACACTCCTAGCTGATCAACATAAAACCATGTTCATATATCCATGGGGGACTTTTACTTATCGAAAACTCCCATTCAGATCGAAGAATGTTGGTGTAACCTTCCAATGGGCTATGTCTTACACATTTCATTATATCAAGCATACTATGAAACCTTATTTGGATGACTTACCAACTCATTCTCTGAAATGGGAAGATCATCCAATGCATTTGAGAGCTATATTTATCAGTTTTCATCAGTACAATATACGCTTGAACCCTTGTAAATGTGTTTTTTGTGTGCAATCCAATCGATTGCTAGGATTTGTTGTTTCCAAGGAATGCATTCATGTTGATTCGCTCAAGGTAGAGGCTATTATGAATTTTCCTCCTCCTTCCAATCTCTGCCAACTCCAAAGTTTGCAAGGGAAACCAAACTTTCTACATTAATTCATCTAAAACTACGATGAGATAACTAAAGGTTTCACTCAACTATTGAAAAGGGCATCTCATTTACTTGGGATGAAGTTTCTCAAAATGCATTTGATGCACTTAAACATGCATTCACCCATACATCATTGTTTCATCCCCCTAATTATCGTCGAGACTAATTTTTTTATTTAGTTCCATCTGATGCCACCATTAGCATGGTTTTAGTTCAGGAAGATGAATTGAATGATGAGCGTGTGATATAGTACTTGAACAAAAATCTTACAAAAACGGAAGTCAAATATTCACATGTGGAGAAATTTTCCTTGGAAGTCGTTCAAGTTGTCCAACAATTTCGTCACTACATTATATTACTCAAAACAACCGTGATTTCCAATTGAAACCCTATGGTTTAGATTCTTACGAGGCAGTTGCTAGGGGGTAAGTATTCTAAATGGATAATTATCCTGCAAGAATTCGATTTGGAATTCATAAAATCTAAATCTAAGAAATCATTAGTATTTGTTGAATTATTATGTGACTTTCCCTATACTGAAATGGAAATTGTGGCAGAGGATTCTCTTCTATACGAATTGTTGGGTAGCGAAAGCCCCACGAAACGAATATGGGGTGCGAAGCCCAGAATTTTGGGTAATATCATGGTAAAAGTCTCTACAGAAAGCACAGAGCGCGAGCTATAGGAGGTCCAGTCAAAGGGTAGTCCGCTCGAAAATATTGTAAAGAAATAGTAATAGAGTCGGCCCGTGGTGGGATCCCGGACCAAGGGAAAGTATAAATAGAGCGAGGCTCTATGAGGGAAAGGTAGTTCAGTTTTTGAATTTTTGATTCTATGATGTAATGGATTAATAGTCTGAGAGCAGTTGTAAGACCAAGTCGAGGGAGTAGGAAAGAAGGTAGAGGCTCTGTAGCTGTGTGCGCAGAGGACTGGAAAGTCCGCAGCTGTGTGCGGACCCCTGCAACTAAGTGCATAAGGTAGATCTGGATGTATTGTGGAAGATTGATAATAAAGATAAGTTTCTTCTGAATTTTGTGTTACTTGCGACTGTACTCTTTTAAGATAAACGTACTGTTATGATTTCTGCATTTGCTATGGTTGAATTCATGTGAACAGGATTAATCTTGATGCGCAAAGTAACCAAAAGTAATAAATGTTTGCTTAAAGACCGTTTTAACTAGATCAAACCAATAATAAGTGATTCAATCTGTAATAAACGCGATAAAGGTATTCTGATCTGCGCGGATCTATCATAGCGTGAGGCTGCAGAACAGCGCGTGAGCCCCAGACCACATCCAAGACATCCTCGGGGCGCGGAAACCTAGTTCCAGCACCCTCCCCTGCTACCTCGGGTGAGACCTCAGTCCGCACTTCGCGGGCTATTTCCGAAAGGGATGGTAGCTACGAGATTTATTTGGCTAAATAATTCTTCTGAACCTGGGTTAAGCCCATATAAGCCAACAAATGGTTCCGTTTCCGTGAACAGGATCTGCCTAAGGGGTGTCTAATGTGGGAACACTAGAATCCTACAAAGCAAGAGCTTGAAGATTGGTGGGATTTGAAGTCCATGAGTTCACGGATCAGGAAAACAGGAACTCGCGGATATCAAAGGAAGAGTGGTTGGATCACTATCTCCTCACGGACATACATGAGACCTTCTTCGTAACGTTCCCGATATAATTGTATGAGTGGATCGCAAAGTTAGATGATAGCGTGGGAAGGTTCAGATTAGATCAACCAATAGTGTGGACCCAAGAACTGGTGCGTAGACTAGAAGACACTGAAGACAAACTCGCACACGTAGTCGATCACTAGGTAGATAGAATCATTGGAGGATTTATCACTGAATTCACAATAGATACCACTGTCAGCTACAGCAAAGCAGAAAGACAATTTCTCCAAGGACTACAGGTTTGATATATCAAGTCATTAAACACTTGGATTAAGATGTTGTTGTGCGAAAAACATATTATGTGCATACACTAATGTCTAGGGTAACATGCAGTGGAAGAGGTTATCGACGAACAGGAGGAGCAAGGAACAATCCTTTGATTTCTATCTCATGGGAAAGTGAGGAAGATCTCACTAGGTTCTCACCTAGAAGTGTAATCCGATTGATTACAAAACGTCTTCCACTGATACCACCCCCATCTACGCCATCGCCAACATCGCATTCACCCACACCACCTCAACCCTCACCACCTCTTCCACCACCTCCTAGAATAGGGATGGCAGTTGCAGTCAAGTTACTAACCTTTCAAGGTATAGGGAATGAAGATCCAAGCTAGTTCTGGTTTGTGATAAATTTCGTATGGGATGCACAAGGTATAATGGATGAAAACATCAAAAAAGCTACACTGGTCAATGCACTCCAGGACCGCGCGTTGACATGGTATATAAAACACTCAACCAACCTTCCAAATGAAGGACTAGTAGCTATACAGAATGCACTTAATAAGGAGTTTGGTCAACCAAATTCTGAGAACTAATCGATCATTGGGGTTAAGGAAATAGCAATGTTGCCTAGTGAAACCCCATGGGATCTGGACCAACGATTAAATAGTACTATTCGTGAAGCTAATATGACGTTGATCGACGAACAACATTGCACATGGTTTGTGGTGTCATTAACACCCCATCTAAGGATGGCTCTATCACAATAGAAGATCTCAACCCAAGCCAAGGCACTAGAGACAACTATGAGGCTATAATCAACCCTGATTCCGAACCCAGGGTTGGGAGTTCAGCAACTCCACACGCAACTTCAGAACTTAAGTTTGGAAGTAAAAATCTTGAAGCAAGGAGGAATGCCTCAATCAGGGGAATAGCTGGAGGCACGGTCTAAAATGTAAAATCCACGCACACGACAAAGACCATTACTCGGTCTTCACAAACTATCTGGTAGGAGGAGGCCCAATGCCATTAAAAATGGAAGTCCAAACCGGACAAAATGCCACGCCTGCACTCTGGTGCACGATTTGCCAGGTGGGAGGGAAACATGTAACAACTTCCAGCTATTATAGAAGTATACCCAGACCACGCAGCAGTTATATTGCAATTTGTGTCGATCAGTAGGACATGATGAGCGAACGTGTCGAAGTTATGACTTAATGATGGAACGGACCCTAGCCTACCAGGTATAGCTCAAAACACGAGGAGGATTTCAAGGACAAGGTTAGGGAAGAGGATGGGGACCTGACCAAGGTCATGGACAGATAACTTGTTATAATTGTGGTGAACAAGGACACTATGCTTGTGAGTGCACGAACCCAACTAGGATCTCATGTCCTTATTGCGAGCAATTCGATCACAAATTAGTAGATTGTCCAACATTGCTTGCCCAATTAAATGAGAAAGGGGTGCTTCAACCTATGCCAACCCAAAATGTCCATATGATGCATGGGGAACCTCGTGAAGGGGACACTAGTACAAATATGGTGCGAAGGAACGGTGTAAAGGAAGGAGGGAACCCTACTGTTGAATTAAAGCAAGCAAGGGTGGGGCCAAATGAAGAGTAGTTGAGCTTCGTGAAAGTTGCTACCTCAGGTGAGAAGGACCAATTGAAAGCCAAAATGGACCCCTACATGATCACCTCCTTTCTTGACGCATGCATGAAATGACTACGGAATCAGAAGGTTGTCCAAGGGCTACAGGAGTTGATTACCAGGAGCGTCAAGTTTAGCGAACCCCAAGTGATCCGAAGGATAAGACGACATGCTCTACACACTGGACAAGAAATGAGAATGACGGTGCAAATAGGAGATATGAGATGGATCAAGTCATCTTGGATTTAGGCTCGGATGCAAATATACTACCTAAGCAAACTCAAGAGTGTATAGGCAAGCCCGTACTGCAATGGTCTCTGCTTCAACTACGAATGGATAACCAAAAAAAAATCTTGCCAATGGGCCGATTGCAAGGGGTGACAGTGGACATTGATGGTGTAATGACCCAAACCGACTTCGAAGTCATAGAGCTTATCGATGATAGCAATCCTTACCCCGCTTTGCTCGGGATTGATTGGGCCATCGACATGAAAGGAATCATCAACTTGAAAAGGTACACGATGACCTTCAAAAAAA
The DNA here is from genome assembly GCA_000404065.3 of Pinus taeda. Lineage (NCBI taxonomy): Eukaryota > Viridiplantae > Streptophyta > Pinopsida > Pinales > Pinaceae > Pinus > Pinus taeda. The sequence goes on along the minus strand of APFE031075480.1, from coordinate 12,354 downwards.
AGTCACTTCGCGTAGTGGTTTCGTTGGATCCAGCGGAAGGGGAGCGCTACACAGAACCTGTCCATGAAGAGGAAAGTAAGGATGAACTGGATTGTATCTATCAGATAACGGCGCAGAACCCCAGTCAGATGCATTACAACGACAATAGGAGAACCTCATGGGAACGTGAGAGTATCTGCACTATTGATTTTGAGGAAGAGATGGAGCACTAGCAAAATCAATTGTAGGGAGTTACAACACTCAACTGTAATAGGGTGGCTCAATCAGCACGATGTGAAGAAAGACACCACCCAAAAGAGTAGGACATGACCACTGAAGACCAGCTCACATGTGTAGTATAGGAACCGCCCAGTGCATCAATAGACAGGGCGCGTGCACCAATAGAAGGATCGGGGAAGCTCAGATCCACGAGAAAGTTTCGACTCTAAATTGGAAGATATGTGCAGTGGTTAAGTTGGCACAAAACAATAACATGAAGAGTACAGGTGTATGGCGGACGACCGACACTTCAAACAAACTAGAGTGGACCACAGGATCATCAGGCTAGGGGTAACCTTCCCCATACAGCCCAATCAACTACTATAGGCATAACTTCTCCCACCAGAGACGGCGTCCGTGACACGGTTCAGCAATTGTGGGTTGCCATTCGGCGTGCAAAACAACGACTTGATGAGTTAGAACAAACTGAGGGTCGAATCTGTGACCATAGTATGAAGTTGGACAAAGCCATTGAGAAACTTCAATTAGAAGTAGTTGCTCTAGATGACGAAAAGGAATGGCCCAAGGAAACCAACATGGCTAGCTTCCCTACCTTGATACGGATGCACCAGAAACAATAGGGGCACGCACTCCATAATTTCATGATAGAAGCAGGAGGACATCTAGGATGCCCATGACTTGGGTCAGTGAGGAACTAGGGGATCCGCGGAAAGGGTTCGCCCTTCTGACTATCCATTAAGGGTTCAGTCCCAGCACCCTAAGTAGTTATAAGAGGGTGCGCGGTTGTAAAACAGGCTACTATACAATGGCACGATATGACCACTAGCCCCCTACAGAAACCGCATTTTTGACCTTGGAGATTTGCTGCTTCAAAGGAAAGATGGAAAGTGACCATTAAAGACACTGCTCATGGTATGATGGCACATTTAAAGCACCTTGAAGCAAGTGGCGCACTATTAAGGCAAAAGCATAATCGTCCAAATTCCATTTATTAGCTATTACAAGAACAAGTTGTCGATTTTTTAGTTCAATTGATATATAAACAGCGCAAAGGTCACACCACCACGTCGTACTATCTGGCAAGAAAATCGGCCCGTATTACCTATGTCATGAGCAACGAGGAAGTTGAAAATAGTTCGTGGTTTCTGGCACTACCACAACAATACAAAGATGTCATCTTGAAAGCTCAAGGCCTACTGTTGATAGTCCACAGCCAGCGTCGCCACAAGAAGTAGAACACTCTAAATCCCCATGGATACCGAAGACCAAGAAGAAACCTCCACTCCTAGAATTAGTTTGGCGATTGCCACGACACGTGCAGGTTGACAAGTCCACAATGTACGAAAAGGGTAAAACTGTTATCATTGATAGCAAGGAAGAAGCATAAGAGTCTCCCACGAAGATCGAAGAGGAAATCTCTGAGGAAGACCCTATATAGTCAGTGCAACAATCCAAGTATATGCCCCCAAGTAAGGGGACAAGCAAGGAACCTACAAACCTAAATGATTTCAGCAGTATAATCACTACCCCCTCTCTCCCGAAAGACATCCCAGTAGAAAATTCGGTGGTTGGCCATGTCGCCATGATGAAATTCAACGGTTGTGACCTTGCAGATTGAACAAAATTTTCCCATCTAGCGATGGATGCCTTAATGGACCATACAATGGAAGGCATGGTGACCACTCTACAGCCAAAGGAGTGGCTACGAAAGGTGGACGAAGTTGGATTACTTTGTCTCCTGGCAATTCCGCACTTTCTCTAGCCCCCTGTTACTATGATAGTCATCAAGCAGCAGCTTTATCTAGTGCACGAAGATACACTATGGGTCGGTAAACATGTCTGTATCACAACAAAACTTGTTCACTGAGTCTCGCATCTACCCTATGCTAAACGAAACCCTTGAGAAATTACAGCCAAAATTAACAATGTAGGAATGATAGAACGACTAAAGAAGACGTATAAGCTCACCAAGGGAACTCGAGGGTACATCATTGGTAGTATCTCCGACAACGCAGTTCGAGTGGCCACTCAGTTGCTAGCAGGAAAAGTAATGAGGAAATGTCAGAGATCTGAGGTCTCCATCGTAGTTATTGCACTGGCTGAAGAATGTGCCACTGCTGAACGATTCAATTGGTCACAGTTTCTTTGTGAAAATTTTCTAGGCAATTGTCGTGAAGTCCAGGAAGAGGGAAAACCGTTCTATTATGCGTGGCTACTATTGTCCCTCATGTCGGTCACTACTGAGTTGCTTGAGGACAGCCAGTTTCTTGTTTTAACCCCAGAATGGCCAGAAGTCGCACAGTATGCATCCCTCTAGGTGACCAAGAACACAAGAAAAATTGAGGGAATTAAGATCTTTTGGGTATTAATGGAAACGACTGTGCGTTAGTGGATCAATACGTTACCACACTTAACAAATGAAGTTTATAAGAGTATGAAGCATTGCAGAATTCAAAGCAAATATGCATCACGTCTACATCCGGGTGTTGAAGGACCCAACCCAGACATGGACCCCTCTCCCATTCATTGTCACTAATGATGTTGTTCACAAGACTGTCGAGGCTTGGCCCGCAGCTTGGCGAGGACCCGTAGCAGTGGAACGAGACGAGGCTGCAATGCAGAAACAAAAACAGGCAGCCAAGCACGTCACACAACAAAAGAAGAATGAACAGTATGTTGCAAAGGTTAAGGAAACGAGAGAGGAAAAACTCACAGAACGGACAAAACAGTAGCAGGCGTGCAAACACTAGCAAAGGACAAAGGCACCCAAAAGGAAACCGCTCAGCTGGACGCAACGAGTACCCCACTAAAGCGCTCAACCACACCAGAACGACAAAAGGCAAGAAAGAAATCAAAAGCATCAAAGCCTGATAGTGAAGTTACCTCCCTAACAGAGGACAATCTAAATGACATCGAAAACATTGTTCGCAAAGCTACTCGAGAGGCAGTCGATGAGGCTATGTCAGAACAACACATTGTTTTGGGGGAGCTCCGGACACAGTTACGTGAATTGGGATCAAGAATTGCGTAGGTAGGTCCTAACATTTCTACAGAAGCCTCCAGTATGATAGCTACAAAACCATTGCTCCGAGCCCAAGTTGCTCAGTCTACTCCGATTCCGGTAGGCGTGTTGGTCACAAACCAACCAGAAGACTGAGTAATACTAGAACGACTTACTGGATTGGGACTGAACGTGGCTGCACTCCCACGCGATAGTTTGCAACAACTTCATGACAGCACAACAATTGAACTTCACGCAAGGGCCGGCCGCGCCGACCAGATACTCCAAGAGCAGAGAATTAATACTGAACAGCTATGACTCCAACGCGATGAAGCAGTCACCCACAAACAGTAGATTGAAAAGTTAGTAATGGATGCCTATTTGAGTACCCAGGTGATAAATATTACAGGGTACTTGACCATTGAAGCACAGATTTTTATGTTGGCAATGGAGTTTCAAAGGACCAAGGGAGAGGCCGCACGACTGTAGCTCGAACTCAGTGCACAGATCGCAGAATTGAAATTGCAGGTCCCACCACCAACGCCTCTAGAGGTAGTAGTACTACGCTAGAACATTATTGATATGGGGCACACGATGCTTGCAAGGTCACTCAAAGAATGTACTGAGTTGCTAACTCAGTCGATTGATATGCTCACTGTCCTTCAGGAAAATCCCACACTCCACAAGTTGGAAGCAGAGGTTTGGGAACTTCAGCACGCCTACGATCAGCTCCGGGGAATCACGCAGACCATTGCCATCCCACAATGGTTGGCTAAGATCAGGGAGGTGCAGGACATGAAAATCCAAGCAGAAGGCCTGAGACAAAAGGAAGCCATGGTGAAAACTCGTATCCAGCAATGGTTGGACGAGGCATTTGCAGTTTCAACCACCATAGAGCATAAGGTAGCACACATGAAGGCCAAATGTGCTAGGATGAAGACAGTCGAGATAGGGGCAGAAATATCAGTACCACAGGTGGAACGAATGCAGCGCATGATGGAAGAATTTGCTGCTAGTACTAATGATGCATAGAAGTTGTTGACCGATCTCCGCGCAAAGATGGACGCACCAGCTCAGTGACTCAGGTTGAGTCACGATGATTGTGTTGGGGGACTGTTGGGTATCAAAAGCCCCACAGAATGAGTATGGGGCACGAAGCCTAAAATTTTGGGTTATATTAGGGTAAAAGACTTCGCGGAAAGCGCGGAGGGTGAGCTATAGGAAGTTGAGTCAAAGGGTAGTCCACTTGAAAATATTGTAATAGAGTCGGCCCGCGGTGGGATTGCAGGCCAAGGGAAAGTCTAAATAGAGTGAGGCTCTATGAGGGAGGCAGATTGGTTTTTGGATTTTTGATTCTATGATGTAATGGGTGAATAGTTTGAGAGCAGTTGTAAGTCCGAGTCGAGGGAGTAGGGTAGAAAGTAGAGGCTCTGCAACTATGTGCGCAGAGGCCTGGAAAGTCTGCAGCTGTGTGCACAGACCCCTGTAGCTAAGTGCGTAGGGTGGATCTGGATGTATTGTGGAAGATTGATAATAAAGATAAGTTTATTCTAAATTTTGTGTTGCTTGCAACTATACTCTTTTATGATAAACGTACTATATGATTTATGCATTTGCTACAGTTGAATTCATGTGAATTGGATTAATCTTGATGCACGAAGTAACCAAAAGTAATAAATGTTTTCTTAAAGACAATTTTAACTAGATCAAACCAGTAATAAGTGATTCAATCTATAATAAACGCGATAAAGGTATTCCAATTTGCACAGATATAGCGTAGCACGAGACTGCAGAACAGCACGCAAGCCCCAAACCACATCCAAGACATCCCCAGGGTGTGGAAACCTGGTTCCAGCACCCTCCCCTGCTACCTCAGGCGAGACCTCAGTCCGCACTTCACGGGCTGTTGCCGAAAGGGCATGTAGCTGTGGGATTTGTTTGGCTAAATAATTCTTCCGAAACTGGGTCAAGCCCATATAAGCCAACATGTGCCTTCCCTGAAGGCAAACTTATAGATCAAGGTGTTTTTAAAGACAACTTAGCTCCATTCACCCTCCACTCTATTCCATGTGATGGTTTGGTGGTCCAATCCACCAAGTTCTAATTAATGAGGGCTCATATGTTGTAACTTACTAATAACCTTGCATGAATGTTTCAAACAACACCCCAAGCTCTAGCACTTTACAATCTTATATTTTACTTTCCCAAACATACAAAATAGTAAAATACAGTCCCCTGGGTTAGATTTTATTAAGATTTTGTAAAGTCTTCGCATTTTGAGGAGGGAAGCGCAAGTAGTGCTGGTCAATAGGAGTCAAATGGGCTTTAGGAAGGTCAAATCCCCTTAGTTTGTTAAATTCAAGTCATTTTGAGACCTTCCCATGGTTCACAGACCATGGTATTATAATGAAGAAGAATATAAAAGGAAGTCAGAGAAGAGTCATAAGAAAAGGGGGCAAAAGAGAAGTGGATGAGTGGAGTATGATTTTATCTATTCTGTACTTGGGCGAAGGGGAAGGCTCCTATAGCAGTGTGGGCAAAGGCCTTGGTAAATCTGGAGCTGAGTGCACAAGCCCCTACAACTGTGTGTGAAGGGTTAGAAAGAGTTGTATTTGAAGATCTAAATCATAATAAAGACTTATTTTTTGAAGAACTATATGTGCATATGCGTATTACTGTTTTATCTCTGAATTTACTGTATTTATGATTTGTTGAATTCATTTAATCAAGAAAAGTAATTAATAAATTCACAAAGACATAGATCTATTTATTTATATGATGTTATGCATGTTTAGCGCAATCAGTGAAGGACATAAATATGTTAACTATTGATTACTGTAAGTTCTGGGTTTCAAGGGTTAAAGTTCGCGAAGGTCAAGATAAATCCATAGATCTACAGAAAACACATCACATAGCCCTCTAGATGTAAAAACCTAGTTCTAGCATCCCCCATTACTACCTTGAGAGAGACTGCAGCCTGCAGTACACGGGTTGTTGTCAAAAGGGCTGATAGTGTAGGGTTTTGTTGGTTAGCACAGCTAACTCCAAACCTAGGTCCAAGCCCTTTTAAGCTAACAAATGATTTTGTTGCCGGGAACGAGATCTATCTGAGGGACGTGTGATGTGGCATAAGTGGATACCGACTAAGAACGAAATTGAGAAGTGGATAGATCAGAAGCTACAAGAGTTTGCAGCTCAAGAAAACAAAAAATTGTGCTTGTCAAAAGAAGAGTGGTTGCAAAGATATTTGTATACAGGTGAACACAAAGTTTTCATTTTCTCCTTTTCGTGCGAATTATATGAATGGTTGGCTAAATTGGCAGACGTTCAACCTACCTAGAAGCTGGATAGCCTTATTTTGTGGACTCTAGAGTTAGTGAAGGGCTTGGAAGGATCAAAATACAATGTTGTGAAGGCTTCCAATTATTGGATCGATAGTATTTTGGGTGGATTTATTACTGAGTTCATGATTGATACGTTTGCTAGTTATAGCGAAGCTGAACACCATTTTTTCAAAGGACCAAGAGGTAAGTATCTGAAGTCTCTGAAAACCTAGATTAAAATGCTATTGTGCGAGAAATGGGTTATGCCACTAAATTTATGTTTAGAAGAGACTCGACGGGAGCTACGCAAAGTGGGAAACAATTTAGAAAAGATCTAGATACACTTGCTGAGTACAGTCCTCTATTGGGAGCATCCAACAGCGAAGAATAAAGCAATAGTCTGAAGATGCCCAGAGGTGCGTCACATTTGATAGATCAGGGTACTGCAAGAATTCCACATCCATCCACTCCACCTCCACCTCCACCTCCACCTCCGCTATTCAATATGGCGAACACTATGAAGATGCCTATATTCAGGGGTCAGGGGACATAAGACCCTGATCAACTTTGGTTTGTAGCAAATGTTGTGTGGAAGTCACAGCATATAATGAATCACAATCTGAAGAAAGCATAATTGGTCACAACATTGCAATATAGGGCACTGGATTGGTATATTAAGTACAATACGACTCATCCAACTGCGTCATTGAAAGACACAAAAGATGCACTGACTAATGAATTCAGAAAGCCAAAGTATCAAGCCTAGGATGTAACCAAGGTAAAAGAAATTAAGCATAAGGTGAATGAATTTGCATGGGATATTGATTAAAGGCTGAAATGTATACTACAACAGGCTAATCTACAGATCTCGGATGAGTAACATAAGGACTGATGCATTGCTACATTGTTTCCTCATTTGAGATTACAATTGTCACAACACAAGCTTGGATCATAGGCTGAAGCACTAGAAATTGCTATGAAGTTGGAGGCTTTGCCTATTCAAGATACAAATCTGGGAGTGAAGCAGATTCATACACAGTTGGCTAGCCTGCATATGGATTTATAGGATCTCAGAAAGGGAAAGGAGGTCAAAATTGAGACCCATTTTGAAGTATGGTGCCGAAAGTGCAAAGGAAATGGTCGTGACAAGGATCATTGCCTGATATATCAAAACTATCTAATTAGGGGAGGTCCTAACCCCCTGAAGCCAGAAACTTTTGCTGGACCAAGTAACAGTGTCATGCCCTCATGTGTTATGTGCCAAATAATAGGAAAACACTCAATTGACAATTGCCATTTGTTGTAGAAGTTTGTACAGAATCCCCAACAACTATTCTGTAATTTCTGTAAGTATGTAGGCCATGATGAGCACAATTTCTAAAGCTATGAGTTAATGATGGATATAATTCCAACATATAGAGTACAAGCTGAGACTTGTTCGCAGCAGGATCAAGCTGCACCTACAGTGCACTAAGGATTCTAGGGACGAGGAAGAGGACGAGGGGGAGGAGCCGGAAGAGGTCGCAGGAAGATTATTTATTACAATTATGGGGAACCAAGCCACAATGCCCGAGATTGTCAAAACCCGACACACCCTCTTGTTAGTATTGTCGACAATTTGACCTTGTAATAGAAGATTATCCTATACTGATTGCAAAGATGCAAGAGAAGAAGAACCAACATCCCACTTAGAACATCTAGATGACGAGGTCAGAACCACACGAGGATGGGCCCAACGTTAATATAGTTACGCAAAGTGGTATAGATACCGGGGAAGATAAAGTAGTAGGGAAACAACCAGAAGAGAATCCGTGGGTGCATAGAGCTACTCACAAAGATATTGAATTTTATTTGCATTAGGAAAAAGAAACATTTATGGAGGCGAAGAAGAGCCTAGTGGATTCAGGGGCTTCCACATCAAAGAATCAGTATGCACGAACATAGAAGCATGAAGAGGTTATTACTGTTCATGAAACAGATCCCTCAATATTAAAATCCTTCTTGCAAAATTGCATGAAGCTCTCAAGGGAACAGAAAGAAGTAGAGGGATTGCAATAGTTAATAGACAATTACACTGGCAAGGGTAATCCACTACCTAAACAACGCACAATGCATAAAGTAGAAAAAAGTAAGAAAATGACTGGTCAAGAGATGAGATTGACTGCAAAAATTGGAGAATTTGAAATGGACTAGGTGATCCTAGATTTGGGATCTGATGTGAATGTTTTGCCTAAAGAGACCTAGGAAAGAATGGGAAAACCAACGTTAGATTGGTCCCCATTCCATCTGCGAATGTAAAACCAACAAAATATTATTCCTATGGGACGAATACATGGAGTAACTATCGACATTGAAGGGGCACGCACTATAGCTAATTTTGAGGTAATCTAAATAGTGGATAATAGTAATCCCTACCCGGCACTGCTTGGAATCGATTGGGCGTTTGATATGAATGTAGTCATCAACTTGAAGAAGTGCAACATTACATTTGAGAAGAAGGAACTAAGAGTCATTGTTCCATTGGATCCAGCAAAGGGTGCGTGGTATACTGAACCAATCCAAGATTACTATGAGGAGGAAAGAGTGCCCCTACGATCTTTTCTAGGGTGGTAGTCACAACCTTTATTGGAGGTCTACTTTGATGATCGAATCTCCCTAAATATAAAGAAGTGCATATTTTGTGTACCATATGGGATAATTTTGGGCCACGTTGTTTGTAAGCAAGGGTTGATGGTAGACCCTACTAAAATTGCAATGATTATCAATTTGGAGCCCCCAAGGAATGTAAAACAGTTGCTCACAACATCGGGCCATACATGATACTATATAAAGTTCATTAAGGCATACGCGTAGATCACTGCATCCATGGAGAAATTATTGAAGAAAGATGCGACATTCTGCTGGGATGATGATTGCTATTCTAGTGTTCCCCGATTGGAAGAAAGAATTTTGTGTACATGTGGATGCATCCTACATAGCGTTAGGAGCAGTTTTAACCCAACCAGGCACAGGGGATATCGACCATCCAATTGCATTTGCAAGCAAAAAATTGTCTAAGGCAGAGAAGAATTATTCAACCACGGAGCGCGAAGGGTTGGAAATGGTATATGTGCTCCAGAAGTTCAGGAATTAGCTGTTGGGTGCACACTTCAAAATGTATATAGACCATTCAACTTTGAAGTACCTGGTCATCAAGCCTGTGTTGGGGGGAGGGGGGGGATTTGTACGTGGTTACTACTATTTCAGTAGTATGACTTTGTAGTAATTGTGAAACTAGGAAGATTAAATTCTAGACCCAATCACCTTTCACGATTGAGAATGGCGAAAAACCTACAAGTTTTGATGAAGGATTGCCTAATGCACAACTCTTTGATGTGCGCATTGCAGACAAAAATTTTGTGGATATAATCTGATTCTTATTTACGGGTGTAGCTCCTGAAGGATATATGACGCAACAGAAGAAGGAATTGGTGTTCAAGGCCACAAATTTTTCTATAATTACAGGGAAATTGTATAAAATGGGGTTGGATGAAGTTTGCACAGGTATGTACTAGCTTATGAAAGACAAAGTATCATCGCTGAAGCACATGGAGGAGTTGTTGGAGTACATTATACTGGAAGAGCGATTATGCAGAAGATCCTACGAGTTGGGTTGTGGTGGCCATATATGCACAAAGGTTCCAAGGAATATTGTAGGGCATGCAATGTTTGTTAGAGGACCAGGAAGTCATCGCGAAGGGATGAAATGCCTCTGAACTCGTAGGACTCATTCCAGACATTCCACAAATGGCCGATAGATATTTTGGGACCTATTTAGCCACCAAGAAAAAAGGTAGGAGCACGCTACATCATCACATCAACAAAATACTTGACCAGGTGGGCTAAGGTGCAACCCTTGAAGGATTGTAGCACAGCTACAACTGCGAAGTTTATATTTGAGTACGTTCTGTCTAGGTGTGGTTTTCCTAATATTTTAATGAGCGACAGGGGTTCACATTTCTTGAATGAAATGATTACTTCTTTGCTAGAAGAATTCTAGATGTATCATAAGAAAAGCACACCATACCATCCTCAAGAAAATTTCACAGTTGAAGCTTTCAGTAAGATCGTGGAGAATGATTTGACGAATATTTTTAATGCGAATAGGAACGATTGGGATGTGCGCATACCAGCAGTTCTTTGGGCATATAGAAATACCTATAAAAAGTTGACTGGACAAACACCATTTCGACTAGTATATGGCCATGAAGCGGTGATGGCAATGGAGTACATAGTGCCCAGTTTGAGGATTTCTACAGTCACAGATAAGGCAGATTGGGATATAATGGAAGAACGCCTCACGTAGATACTTGAGTTAGAAGAGGATCAATTCTTGGCAGGTTTTCATCAGGAAGTGCAGAAGGCTAGAGAAAAGGTGTGGTATGATCACCACATTAAGCAGTGCACCTTTAAAAATGGTGATTTAATGTTGATGTATGATAGAAAGTTTACTAAGTTCCAAGGAAATTTTAAAATGCATTGGTTGGGACCATATATCATCAAGGAGATTATGGATGGAGGTGTAGTTCAGCTCGCGATGATGAATGGGGAGTTATTTCTAGGAAGAATCAATGGGAGCCAGTTGAAGTTGTACAGGGGTGATCCTGCCCCTCCATAATGACTACATGGACGTAGGACAGTCTTAGTATTTCAGGTAGTTGCAAGGAAGTGTGGGACTATAAACTACGTTGCCCAACGAAAAGTTTGGTGAAGAGAATGGGCTACATGATGGTTCGGAGGAATGCGCAGATGGGAACTGCGATGAAGGAGCTGTGCTAGCAAGGTGGGTCCTATGCAGCTTGGCAAAAAAGTGAATGTTGGAAGCACTGTAGAGGATCGGAAGACTATTTTTTAGTTAAAGGGAGCGGGGGGGAAGAATTTAAGGAGCATATATTTGGAAATCTGCCACCAAAAGAGCATTAATGAGGGAGATATTAAGGGAATTGATGGATTTGAATTCAAAAAGGGCTATAAATATAGCATCCCACTCCACATTTGAACACTTTGCTTCTAAAGAGATTGCCTTGAGATTTTGCGCCTTAGTTTGAGGATAGCCGATTGTTGTATGCCTGGACGAGATTGGCAAGAGATAAAGAGGGAGTTTTCACAGAAAGGGCTTAGGTTTGAGGCTGACTTGCTTGAGTGGCAGAATAAACTATTCCAGGAGAGCCTTGACAAGATGACTACAACACCACTAGTCCCTACCATAGCGCCTAGGTCGCCAGGGCCAAAAGCTAATACCTCTGCTACAAGAGAGAAGAAGCAAAAGAAACCACAGCAAGCCCCAGTTTGGTAATCACTGTGAAAAAACCCAACTGATATTAGACAGAAGGGTCGTATGGATAAGAATAAGAAGCTGATGTAACCCCGTGATATGGATGAAGAAGAATTGACTATGGGCATCAAAAACATTCAAAAGCATTAGCGTAGAGAATGCATAGCCAATTACTCAGCTACCGCCATATATACCCCCTAAGAAATCAACTTCCAAAGTGACTCTGGACCCTGACTCGTTGAAATATAAGGTATTCATGCCATTTCTACTAGAGGAAGTACCTATTGAGGGCGACTTGTTGGCCCGAGAACCATTTCTAAATATGGAGGACTGGGTTTTGGGCGACCATTTGAAGTTTCCATAGTTAGAACCCTGCAAATTCTTGAAATTAGTCTACTATGAGGAGGTGGGCATCACAAGGCCTGAACCAATGAAGTGGGCCACCGACATTGAGCACACATGATGTTGAAAATGCAACAAGATGATGGAGCTTAGTG
>APFE031075479.1:7760-18432 GCA_000404065.3 Pinus taeda | reverse complement strand
TTTCCATTGATTTGACCATCCAAGAGAAATTGGCTTCAAAACCCTAGGAGAGGGAAATGAACTTGCCAAGGCACAAATGAAGCATGAACAAGACGTAAAATGACTCATTAGACACTGACATGATAATGACAACCCTATGAATGATGATAGACTCAGCTAAATGATGACATAGACCGCCATTTGGACAACTTTATAAGGAGTGAAAGAAAACCCTAGACCTAATGCCTAGTGACCAAATTTTGCTTGAAAACTCTTTGAAATGACAAAATTTGACCTTGACACTTCAAAATCACTTTGTAAGAGCACATTTGATCACTGGAGGAAGGCTGGAAAGACTGACACTAACAGGCCCTATGGATGTCTTTTGGGTCTTTCATCAGAAGATCCACCTATTTATTATTTTTCACATGTCTTTTCACACACATCCTTTTATTACTCCTTACAATAACAAACTAAGCAAACAATATTAGATTTCACTTTGACTGATCATATGATGATTATTGCTTTAGGATAATTACTACACATATTATATTAGAATAGCTTGGTGTTATTCGAGCACACAATAGGCTAAATTCTCTTTTTATGTCATCAAGGAAATCAAGGATCCACAAGTGGCAACAAAGCGGTTAATAGTCAAAGCCACGAGTAGTTCTAATGTTTGGATCTCATTGTCCACTACCTCATCATAATGATTTAAGTAGTCTCAAATACTATTGTCATACCTCAAATGTAGTCTATTTTCTTGTGTACTCATTAAAAAGTTGAGAGATACCTTTGTTAATTTTAAATTACAAGGATATATATTGTTCGAAGCTTTTTGAAAGAGTATCAATAAGGGATATTTCTTGTGTGTTCTATATCATATTGAGGGATTGAGTAGACATGGACTACATGCAGGTTTCACTCAAGTTTGCAATGTTCCCTCCCTCAAGTTTTCAAACCACATGAAATAATACATGACTAGTTAATCATGGGAGGATGTGGATGATTGAAATTGGGATTGCTTTCATTATTATAGCCCTTGCCAAAGATTTTTGGAAAATAAAAGATCAAGTCAAGAGCCAAATGAAGTCCTTACGTGACTTGGGATTTGTTGTAAAGGCTAGCCTTTTAACTTAAAGATTGATTTCAAGCCAAATATTTAACTTGTGTAAAGGTTCGTGAATGCTTTCATTTTGTTGATGGGGAATTTGGGAATGCATAAAGGTCATTCTATGGTGCAAGTAACTTAATTTGTTGCCTAAGACAAAGAGAGAAGTTGGAGAAATTGATGGTTTTGTTGTCCATTCCTCCATCATAGGTTTGAAAGGTTATATTATTTCCTCAATTATCATTATGGAATACAATTTCTTTTGCACTAGTGGTGAGTAGAAATATTTCTTAAAATTGAATAGATTAGTAGAACCAATTTGTGTGGAACTACTCTAGTACCATTTTTTTGGAAGGTTAAGCATTCCTCTCTACTATTATCCTTCAACATTTTTAGTATTTTTCATACAACTATCTATATTTTACTTGTTGAATTTCATTGTAAATGGGTGTATTATCATGAAGTCAACACCCCTTATATGTCAACTTAAGAAAATGGAAAAAATTTATGGATTATTAGAGTTATTAAACACTCTAATTTATTTTTTATGACACAATTAAAATCAACAAGGCCTCTCCCACTAATATTCAAATATGCTACAACATGCATAAGATGAGAATGAGTTTCCACAACCCGATTCTCAACTCCAGAGAGATGAACTACAACAAAAGAGTCAACATTATAAACCGGTTCTGTTCAAATAAATTCTCTATTTTGGTTTGAGATAAACTCTTATCACTAGCCATCCCTTGGTCAAATTAGTGAGGCCACTTTAACAAAGTTTCACTTGAACATGCAGAGGTTCAACTCGCACTTCTAAGCCCATCATCAAACTTTGGTAAAAACTTATTAGCAACAAGAACAAAGGAATCTCAGATATGAAAAGGATGTTTACTTTCACATTGTAGACTATTCCAAATCAATCTAGTTTTAGAGGGTTAGGTTCCTTTATGAAAATTCATCTTCAGTTGCTCCAACACTTGTTCCTCTTCCTTAACCACTTCAGATTGTCAAATACTAACATTGTGATCGTGTTGGCTACCTAAAAGATCAATGTTTTGATCTTCATCCTTGTGAGAATTGTGGTAAACATACTCATCATTCAAAGGGATGTTCCAGAAACAAGGCTCACGTGAGAGAAAAGATTCACCTTGGATGGATTGCTTCTTGGAAATGGTCTTCAATAGTTAAGAATATATATCAATCATATCTCAAAGTTCATTCTTAGGTATTGACATGTCTTGCAATTGAGACATCTTTATCTTCTCAGCTTTTATGTAATAAGGGGTGAATTGATGGTCCACTACCATATTTGAAGTCATATCAAGCGAGCATGAGCCATGCCCTAAAATAGAGCCTAGAGCCAGCGTCAACTAGTGCTAGAGTTAGACTTGTAGCCAGAGAGAGGATCATGTTCCATGAGCATGATTTGGTTAGTGGCTAGCCTTAAGCCACCACTTACAAAAGACACAATTTCTACTATCCATTTCATTAGTTTGTGATCATCTTTAAACCATAATCAAGTATCACTTCCACTTTACAGAAGACGTTAGCTTCGAGCCAAATTCAAAATTGTTCCAAGAACTGCTTTGAGCCTAGTTCCAAAGTTGGTGGTAAGTTTTAAACCACCACCAATAGAAGACTTTAGTTTAATCCATTATCCCCGCTATTACCTAGATATATCCACCTATATGATTTGTTAGATTGATCTCCAAAACACCAACAAGGTAAAGTCCCCCACCTCTCGCAATGCCAGCCATACCCGAGAATTCAAGTCAGGGTGTTGTGTGAACATCAACCCCCATGTGACCGCTAGGGAAGGTCGAACATGACAAGGGCTTTTTTTCTACCATTATGAAAGAGGTATCATCACCGAGATCCTCTCCAAGATGGAAATAGTGCAAATGAGAGGTCGTTGCTGTTAACAACCAGGTTGTTCCCTATGAATCCCAAGGGAATACGGTCGGGGTAACCACTAACCAATCTTTGGATTACAGCTTCTAGCCCAACTGTAATCAGAGAGGGATCTCTCTTTAAGATTTTTCTCTGTTCTATGGAAATTTTAGGCTAGTTATGAAATTGAAGTTTTTGGTTTGTGTTTGGTTGGGAGGATGTCTTTCTGAAACTTTAAAGTGTAGTTTCTGCAGGTGAAATTAGTCCATTGGGCAATGGAGTCTATGGCTGATGGTTATTTGAAATCTTGAGTTTGATGCAGCTGGAGTTACAGGGCCATTTAGATACTTCATGAAACAAACTTTAAATTGTGATTATTGAGTGTAAACAACTAGTGAAAAGCAGTTAAGAAATTTTCACTAAGCTGGGATGTGAGAAAGGGATGTATTCCTCAGGAGAAAACTTGAATTCCTGAAATAATAAATCATTGTGGTGATATAGTGTGAAATGGTAGCATTTAAGAATTACGCTTTCATTACTATAACTGAAGAAAAGACATTCACAATAGCTTAGATTGAGTTCACGGTAATCTGTGATCAAGTCCTGGAACTATTATTTTTCCTTGCTATTAACTATTCAAACATGGAAACATGAAAGATATATGAAAGATCAACAAACATATAAAAAAGAGTTACAAGAGAAACTTATTGAGTCATGAGATACGCAGGAATCCTACAACTTTCAGCTAAGCACCAGACAAGATCAAATAACACAGAGCTTTGGAAATTCCATCATCCTTTGTATTATTTCTCTGAGAATTACAGTAGAAGAGGAGTAGAATAGATTAAAAAGAAACTTCTTACATCCAATGTCCAACCCCTGCTAACTAATGCGAGGGGGAATATATAGAAGTCTTGTACAAAAATATCTCAGGCATTGAGTCATCTGAGAGGTAAAATATCTTCATTAACTCGTACAGAGATTACAGATAGAAAGTTATTACAATATTTAATGAACTTTAAAGGCTCTTAACTCCTGTCAGAACAATTTGGCCTTTGGGGTTCACGGAGTAAGTTGAGCGCTTTGTTATAACTGTTGAATGACGTGTCTGTGCAGCTGTGTCCTCCTGTAGCTTCTTGGCCCTATCACCTGTGACTGCTAGTGCTACTGTGGTGGCCGAATACTTGTGCTGAGTTGGCTCAGCCTCTTTCTGCATACCTGCTGATATGTCTTTATCTTCCTGTGTATGAAAATTTAAATATTCAAAAAGTAATAACATAATTACTGACTTTGATTTAACAGTAATTAATTACTGACTTTGATTTAACAGTAATTGTATCAAATTTTCCCATACATTCGGTGTAGGCAATTGATGCCTCAAAATTGACCCCATGGTCTCATCTACCTCTGTGTACTTGTCAAAATGGGGAGGCTCATCAAACAAATGTGTGATTTCATTCATAATAAAAAATAAACTTTCTACCCTGTTGAAGAGGGTCTGCCCTGTTACTGGTCCTGTTTCTGATGAACTAGCTGCCTCTGAGATTTGATTTCCTGCAAAAGTGTTCACTCTCTTAGCATATTTCTCATGTGAGAGCAACTTTCCTGATGGCTCCAGAAGGCTAGGTAGACCCCTGTTTTGCAATGCCATAAACTTGTTCTGGAATTTGTTGATGTCTGCTTGCATATCCTGGGTTCTTCTTTCCAGGGTCTGAATCAGGTTTCTTAATGTCAGGACCCTTTTTATCAGTGAGATGGTCTCTGTCCTGTTTCCAATTCCCATTTTGATGAGCTGGGAGCTTGTTTTGTAGTTTAGCACATTTATCATTCTAGTGGCAATCTCAGGCA
Organism: Pinus taeda; assembly: GCA_000404065.3. Lineage (NCBI taxonomy): Eukaryota > Viridiplantae > Streptophyta > Pinopsida > Pinales > Pinaceae > Pinus > Pinus taeda. The sequence continues at coordinate 13,601 of APFE031075479.1, read as the reverse complement.
TACTGCCTAGAGATTCCCTTGCCCGTTGTATCTCTCTGTGTGCTTTTCCAATGAGCGTTATTTGCTCATGGATGGCCTCAATATACTCCCACTGATTTGTTATAGATTGGCCAATATTGCCCCACACGAGCCTTTTGAGCTCAGATGTGACCTTGTCTAGTGTGAGCTCTTTTTCTAGCTCAGTTATCCTTTTCTTGAGGGCCTTTACCTCCCTTTCTCTTTCAGCCACATTCTGCTTGGACTTGTCATATTTCTCATTTATTTTTGCCAGACTGTCCTTGGCTTGATTTAGCTCTGACATCTGAGACTCCAAGACTTGAATTTCATTCCTCAGCTTTTGCATGTCTAGGCTTTCAGCTTGCTCTGTTGTTGGTGCTGAGGTGGATGGTGCTGCCTGTTGTACCTGCTGGCTGAGAGGGGCATTGGTTTGAGGGATTTCCTCAAGATTTATTGTTTGTGGAGGCACTTGTGAGGTTTGCCCTGCCTCCTTTTGTTGTAATGCTGCTTGCAGGGTAGCCTCTGATTCCTGCAGCTTCTCTTGAGTGTGGATGAGCTCTTTGAATAATGTCATCAGCATAGCAGCTGCATCCTTCTCTTGCCTGAGCTGGGCAACCTCTTCTGTTTGAGGATGAAGAGTTGCTGGGATTTTTAACATCTTTCTTAATGTTGCCATATCAGCATCCCTCAGCTTCAGAATTTCTTGCACTGCCTTGGCATCTTTAGGATCATGTCCAAGCTCTATTATGATTTCCTCCAGAGCTTTGATCCTATTGTCTTTAGCTTGAGAGGAAGCCCTTTCCAGCTGAGGTTGTGCAACGGTGTTATTCAGGCTATTTTGCAGCCTATAGTTCACCAGGGTTTTATCTGCCAATGTGGCATAGACCATCTCACCCGTTTGTTTGTGCAGCTCTATTTGATCCATTGGGTGGATGTCTTTGGACAGGACCTCCAGGTTAGTCCTGATATAATCTGCAGCTGACTGTGGTTGCTGCAATGTTGGTGTAAAATGGCTCATGATCATTTTTCCTTCATGTGCATCATATGCAGACATGAGCCTTTGCTGGTTCGTAGGGGCCATTTTCAATAGGTGATTATATAGTTGCAGTTTTAAAGGTTCATTTCTGCTTTTGATATCCTTAAACTGCTGCTTAATGCTTTTCTCACCTTCCCTCCTTTGACCTGAGGAGCTTACTTCTCCTACTGCTGCCCTGTCTTGCTCCTGTTGGAAGGAGCTGGCTGAGGCCTCCATGCTGGGCAGGCCTGTACCTGAAGTCTGCCCCATTGGCATTTCCTCTTCAGAGAAAGGATTTAGTCTTTGCCTCTTCTCCCCTTGCGTTGGTGATGCAGTGAGGGGAGTCTCTCTGTCTCTTTTTCTGTTCACATCCTCCCTTTGAGGGGTTTGGAGGACGGAGGATTCAATCCTTGAATCTTGCCTGGGGGGTGCCATTTGTCCTGGCTGCTGCTGTGTGGCCATTGGAGGCTCTGCTGTCTGTTCCCCCTGTACCTGTTGCTCTTTTTTCTGTTGTACCTGTTGGGGTGGCTGAACCTGTCCCTGCTGTACTTGTTGCTCTTCCATGTCCTTCTCCTTGCCTTTGCTCTGAGCTTGGCTTGTGGTTTGGACTGCCTCTTGATGTGCTATAGATGATGAGGTAGCTGCTCCTGCTTGAGGCTTTGGCAGAGCGAATACCTGTGGAGGAGATTCCAAGTCAGCCAATTTCAGAAGATGCCTTTTAGCTCTTTCATTCAGTTCTTTTTGTGTGACCGGTTCCTCCAGTGTGCCCCTTTTCCATTTTGGTTGGTTGGCAAATTTTTCAATGTGGGGAAAACTCACATGGTCATAGCTAGAGAGCTTATATTTGAGCCTTCTGAATGATATGGAATGATTAGGGTCATAGGGTTTCCAAAGGAAGTTGGTCTTCAGGCCAAGGCATTCTAACTTTCTATCAGCTTCTTTCCAGCCTTCCCTTTCATTCAAGACAAGGTGGCCCAATTGATTTTTCACCTTTAGCTGTGCCTTCTTGCCCTTGCCTGCAAAGTGTACCATATCAGCATTCCCAAATTGCCTGAAATATTCAAGGGCAAATAGTCTCATGGGCACAAACTTGGGCAATCTGTATGGGGGTAACTCACACCCATATATTCTGATTACGGTGTAGTTTTGGTAAAAGTACCAATCCCCTATGTTGTACACCTTGGATAGTTGCAGGATTCTCTGCATCTCATCAGTCAGTCTTGGAGGAGGCGAGCTTAGGAATAAAGACATGGCTGGGTGGATGAAGAGGTCTATGAATTCATAGTAGGTATATGGAGAGTAGGTTCTACTATGAAACACTGAGGTCCAGTACACTACTGACCTTGGATTGCCTTGTGCATCTGTTCTCTTAACAATGAAGGAGAACTTCTCATGTTGATAATATAGAATGAGATGGTAGATGTAGGAGGTGTATCTGAACACCTTCTCTCTTGATAGGTTCAAGAACTGCTCATGCATCTTATCTAATATGTATGTTGCATAATCATAATAAATTGGACTCTTGCCAGGGGAAAACATAGTCATCATCACTAGCACAGTTTCATCAATGAATTCAACTGATTTGTACCCCAAGATGGAACTGATCATGTCTGCAAGATCTACACCCAGTTGATTGAGGTAGCCATAAAAAATAGGAGGGTACAACACAGTGTCAGAGTTTTTAATGAACAATTGGTTGAGCTTTATGATTTGTGCATCTGTTAGCATCTTAGCTCCTTGGTTGATCAAATCCAATAGAGACAAGGGGACCAATTTCTTCTGGGTCTTGAACTGTAGCATCTCTCTAATGGCCTCAGGGGTAATGTAGAATACCACTGAGCCTGAAGGGTCCATCACAACTCTTTGCATGGGGTCATAGTAGACAGCACATAGATGAATCAGGTCAGGGAATTGGTTGACGTGAGGGAGCCTGAAAATTGGGAGGAAGGAATCCCAAATGCCTAGTATGTCTGTCCCATCCTTATGTTTGGCTTTAAGCTCATTCAGCAGGTGGAGGTGGAATTTGCTTTTTGATGAGGAGTCCTCTGAGATTTGGTAGTTCAAGTCTGCCAAATCCTGCCACTCCAGCTCTCTCTGAGGGGCATTTAGGGGAGCAACATTGAGGGCCACTGGTGCAATTGGAGTCTCCATGGTTACTTGGGTTCTGTTTTGTAAATAAACTGCTGTTTCTTAGACTGGACAATAGTAAAGAGCACTGCTTGAGTAAAGAGGCGAAATTGAAAAATGAAGGGTAACAGGGCAAGTTTACAACAATTGAAATACTGTTTGAGTTAATTGAGAAGGCAAATATTAGTCTTTAACATACCTTTCTCAACAATTGAGTGCAGGTTCCGGGTTTTAGTTCACGACTGTGCGAACGAAAAATGTGGGTTTTCAGTGAAAATTCAGTCTAAATGGCTCGGCTAATGAATTTCGACCGTTAACTTTTCAAGAGGGAGCTGGGTGCAGGTAATTTTCTGGTGAATTATGCATTTTCTGTGCTCTAAGTGAGTTTTTGTTATTGCAGAGAAAAACCAGGTTTGGAGAAGACTCGAATGGAGAAATACCTGGTAAATCGATGGGCCGGGTCACCAATGCAGGTGGGTAGGCGCGCGGAGGTCTCCTGGTCGATTCTGAGCAAGTTGGTGAAAAATGGTCGTAAAACGCATGCAGAGAGCGAAACAATAGTTTTTTCCAAAAGTGCGAAAAGAACGCGAATTTTGGCAAAATATGGCCTTTTTGGGTCATTCGCGCCTTTTTTGGATGACGTCAGCATGACATCACCCGGTGGCTCCGGGTTGGATGACGTCAGCATGAAGTCATCAGGTGATGTGGTGACAAATGACTGGTCCACGGGGGTGGTGAGGTTGCAGACAGGTGGAGCGATGGTGGACAGGGCGCGCGGTCGTGGCGCTGACGCAGGCAGTGAGGGGGCGCTGACGTCGGCAGACAGGTGGCGCAATATCGGGCGGCCTCTGCTACGGAAAGGAATTTGTCAGAGGGGGCTCCGATAGAACTTGGAGGCGACGCATGGACCCGGCCTGATGTCAGCAACTGATAGATATCAGACGATATCGTCCGGACGTCGGGGCCGGTCCGATATCAACGTCAGCCGTCGGATGAGAAAGGCTTGATCAGACGGTCATCGGGCCAGTGATCTGCACGGAGGATACGGTCATCGAGCGGGGATTAAAATAATATATTCCATGGTATTTGCGCCCGACGAGACCCTTAGGAAATTTTAATGATTTTTCAATAGTTTGTAATGTATTTTTACAACGGTCGATAAGTCCCGAAACTTTAGAAAAATGGGTTTTTGATGCAATTTTATTTGTAAAGTCACATATGCCTCGGAACTTTGGATAAATGGTTTTTTTCGCATATAAAGCTCACAAAAGGCCTCCAAACTTAAGATAAGGCAAACAAAATGGGTTTTCAGGGTAATTTTGCCTTTTGGGTGGAATAAAGGGTGCAAAGGGTTTTTCCAAGGTTTTTAGGGAAAAATGAAGGGTTGGCTAGGTAGAATGAGTATTTGATGGAGACAAAAGGTAAGGCTTGGGTTCTTGAGCTAACCAGGTGTTAATTCAATTCCCTAGTAGTGAAACATATGGCTATAGTGCCAAGGAGGGGATATTTATAGAATGCTTAGGGTTTATACACCATGGTGTTATAATAGTAGGGAAAGGGAAACATAGGGAGATAGATAATAAAGGTTAGAGGTTAATATGGAGGGAGAAGGTGAATGAAGAGTGATATTACTAAGTTTTCTTGAAAACAACTTAGTTTAAAGAGTAGATCAAAATGAAAAGAAATTTGCACAAGAAATGTGGCTTTTAAAGGCCATACGGACCAACATAAAACCTTGAATCTCTCTTATAAACACACCTTGTGAAGGGAGGTTAGTAATGAGTTATGAATCAGGAAAAGGGAAGTTAGACATGCTTCACTATGTTGTTTTCCTTGTATTTGATTAGCAAAATTCAGCTTGGAAGGAACACCACTTCTGCAACCCCATCTACCTACCCAACTATTTTGCCTAGCATTTTTTGTTTCTTCTTGGAGGTTGCGCTTGGACTTGCAGACCCTTTATGTGCCTTTTCTTTTCCATTGGCTTTTTCCTTTGATTTCCTATCTAGCACTACCCTTATTTCTTCCAAGGCCCCAGATTAAGCAGTTGGGAAACTTAGTTTCTCTGCCTAACTACTGATCTGCCAAGATTAAACAGTTTGGACAGATTTCTTTCTCTATTCTACAACAAAAAATTTGAAACATGGCATGATCCAGATTAGGCTGTTGGACCATCCATCAAAACTTTAATAGACATGAAGGCATGTACACACCTTGCTTTTCTTTGAAAATATGGGATCTTTGTACCAGCAAAGCAGAGCATATTTGGCATTTGAATTTGCCAATCATGAAATATGAAACCTATTGGTATAGGTATCCAACACCATCAAACCACATATACGCGACTTTCTCTGCACCAGCCGGCGTATGTATGCGGATCCCTCTCATGAAACACGTGTACGCTCCTTTTTCTCTGAAATAGACAAGTTTAACAGCAAGATGATGCATCAACTACTCCCAACTTCTGTCTGAGATATTCAAAAGTTTCCCTGGGTAGTGGTTTGGTGAGAATATCAACAACTTGTTCCTTAGAAGGAACATACTCCATTTTGACCTTTTGTTCCAACACTTGTTCCTGGAGAAAGTGATACTTGATCGGTATGTGCTTGGTCTTTGAATGCATGACTGGGTTCTTTGAAATGCTGATTGCACTTGTATTATCACATAATATGGAGATAGGTGGTGTACAAGTGATCTGAAAA
>APFE031075472.1:0-20189 GCA_000404065.3 Pinus taeda | reverse complement strand
AACATGCGTTGTAAACACATGACTTGTGGTAGTGGGACACTGTATGGAGGGTTCCTCATGGGTAGCTCTAGTGACACTAGGTGTAGACACACTAGGTTATGCAATCTTATGAGCACTAACCACAATTAACTCTAGGTAAATACCATTTGAGTGGAAATATCTAGTCAAGTCTACACCCCCACCTAGGAAAATGGGTGAAGGAATGTGGGCCATTGAGGAATGAGAATGAGGTGCTTTAATTTCATCAACTACTTTGTAGACTACATATTCATCCCCCTAAAAACCAACCAATGTGGCCCCTGAGGTAGGTAAGTCTATGGTAGTAGTCTGGTTGATCCTATGTATTGGAGAAATGCCCTTCCTTTACGATGATGAGAATGATGTGGAATAAACCTATCCAATATGTTTGTAAAGGATGTGCATGAATAAAAATGAATTTAACCTAAGTACAAATAGAATCAAGCAAACAACAAAGACCTAACAAATTTGAGCAAGCAAGAAGGCCAATTGATCAAAGGAGTCTTCCATTAGTTAGATCTTGGTTGCTTAGGGCCCAGTTCAACCACAAAGATATAGATAGTATGGTTACCATTCCCTCCTTCCTAATGGTTCTAGACCTAGCTCAAGTAGCTTTAATTATGCATGGGCACCCTTTCTGGGGGATCCAAGTAAGTACTGACCAACCTTTGTCCGAGGTACAATAAGTATGTCCCACTCACCATTTCCTATGTAAGTCCTAATATTATGGCCACTAGGGTTACAACCTACAACCAAATAAACTAGGGTAATAATCATTGGTTGGGTCCACAAACAAGGGTAGGGTATGAATCCATATCCTCCCAAAATAGACCCTTGCATGTATGTAGACCAAATCACCAAGACTATATGCAGTGGGATGATCACCCCACTACTTCCTGTGTGACCAAGTAGTTTACCATTGTGTTATAAGGGGTCCCATGGCAACGAATAATTTTAAATGGATTTGCACACCATAACTCAATATTCTAGTGTTATTTTAGTGGCCTTGGAGAGTGTCCTCACCAAACTATTCCAAGGCCCTAAGATTCTAATATAATAATGGTGTGCTAGCGGGGAAATGAAAAATGTTCGATAAATTTTATTAATCATTTCTTTTAGTGGTTTATTTTTAACTTAGGGTTATTCAAAGTTAAACTTGGTGGAGTTTTTGACTTTCTTCAAAGAAAAAGATGAATAATTATGAACATGAAATCCTTACTATTGATGAAAAATATCTAGATAAGAGTAATAAATTTCCAATTCACTATGAATATAGTCATCACAACTCTATCCTTTATCACTTCGAAATATATTAACAAATAAAAATAAAAATTATTATGAAATCAAAGGAAAAAACAAAAGTAAGCAAAAGGAAAATACACCCAAAACCTATGACCATACTTACACTCACAATAGTAGGCAAAAAAAAGAAAAAGGACCACAAGACAATGATGACAGAGATATACCCAACCCTAATGTCATTAATGGGAATCAAATCTAGTAGGATTTATGGCCCTTAGAAAAGAATACAAATCCACCTATGCGGAGTGAATTTGAAGATTTTATGGTTGAGAAAAAGCCTAAAAGAATCAAATTTGATATCAGTCTAACCTTGGGTTCAGAATGATGCAAGAAAACAAAATAAATCTAAAGGAAAACCCCCTCAAAACCCTTATTGATCTCATTTAATGCTCTTTCATAGTGTAAATAGAGAGTACAATTCTATTTCATAGACTAAGTGGAGTGTTAGACAAGAGACCAAAACTCTATGAAGACTAAGTAAGAGAGATCAAAGGGTTTAATGCTTTATTCTAATGTTTTTAGGCACATATTTTTCAAATTATATTCTTCTAGAACCCCTACTTGTGACTTATAAGAAATAAAAGTGTAATAAATTAATTGAATGAGAAAAAAAGGACCACAAAGCAACCCAGTAGGACACTCGGTGGAGCTGGAAGTTCTATTTATACAAAAAATTATTTGTAGCTATAGAAACAAATGGTTACGGTGTTAAGTGCGGTGAAGGTACTTCAGCCGGCAAAGACTACCAGTGAAGATGGGAATAAATATTTTATGCGTAAGCATATTCCAACATGTATTGAAGGCTAGGAAACAACGAGGATAGTGTTTCACTTAATATGGGGAAATGTAACAGTCCTAGTGAAAAGTAAAGGGTTAATTTATTTTTACCATAATAATCCAGTAAACTGTGGAAAATGTAATATTTAAAGTTTATTTTGATTGACTTTAAAATGGGTTATATCGAGCCAACAAATTTATGGGAAAAGACACAATTAGCTCATCTACTTCCTTCGTGGCTCCACCACGGTTCTGTGGTGTTGAATGTGACCGGGGCTAGGGACTTGTGCCGCGACCCCTCCCCAAAATGCATAAACCAATTGAGTTTAAATAAAAACCCATGACCATAAAGTGTTAAGAAACAAATTCGTGTCATGGTGGTAAGTCTGTGGACTGTAGTGCAGGATGTTTGAGGGTTCAAACCTTGTCGACGCTCGTTGACCCTTCTAAATTTTTTTAACCAATCACAAAGAGCCATGTGGTATCATCTCATTGAAAATGTCCACGCTCATGAGAAAGTAAATAATATGTTGATCAACATTAAAAACATAGAAATTAGTTATATTTAGAAAGGGAAGGTTGTGAGGCACCTAGCTCGTAGAATTTTACTTTCTTGGAAATTTTACTTTCTAATTTATTTCAGGGTTCCTATTTCTAGAGTATTCTGTTACTTCCCTGGAAATTTTTACTTTCTAATTTACAATTGGAAATTTTATTTTCTAATTTACAATTGGCTTTTCAAGTTGTCATGTCAAGATTCATTGTCTGCAAAGTGAGCATTGAAGCAAAACCCCACAGAAAAAAATAGAAACAACGTTGCTTCCATATATATGGTAGCAAATGGGAAACTAGAATTCTCCTCGTTTAACCAAATCATAGAACTACAATGCCCTAGCCTCTCTGTCTGTTGCCCTCATCTATTTAGCTGTTCATCTTTCTCTTCTTGTTTCCAAAGGTTTCCCTGAAGTAGCTGCAGGTTCAAATCAAAGTGCACTGAAAGAAATTTCTGAAGGAGAACCTATCATATAACTTGCTCCAAAGCATTACGTTCTGCTTGAATACCCTCAGTGTGATACGAAATATAACACAAAATAAAGGTACGGTTTTTCATTGACACCATAGCTCTACTGCTTTGGATCTATTATTAGTCTTTGTTTTACTTTCTGCTATAAGCAACGGTTTTTGGGATTTTTTGTTAGCTTCCCTTGGGAATCTCTTTGACACGAGATCTTTTTGATGTAATGCCTCGTCCATCTATCTATTTGCTTAACTTGTTCTGAACTGAATTTAATAGTTATTATCCCGTGCAAAATCATCACAAGCAAAAATAAAATTGGGTTTTTTCCATAATGCGGACAAGGAGCTTTAAACTAAAAATTAAACTAACAAGCCATGGCAAATTCCAGATACTTTTACAAAAATAAAAAATGTCAAAAACATTCGGTTTTCCTTGCGAATCAATAAGCAAAAACTCATGCCATTTTTCATGAATATACAAAAGATGGCTTACTCAAACATTATAGGGTGTAGCCTCCCTTTTTTTACTTTAATTGTAGTTTTTTAAAACAAAGTAAAGCGGAGGTCCAACTCGAAGGTACTCAGATATGTTAATGAAATAGCCCTGGAGATAAGAGTCTCTTGGAAGTAACACTTGTTGCTCTAAACCTGGTTGAAGCCTTGTAGTTAATGCAATGCTTGCAAAAGAAAAACCACTGAACACCAATAGGATTGCAACTTTCACTGCTGGTATGCTTAGTACAGGTGCATGGATATTCTTCATGTACTGCACCAAAAGGCCAGGTTTTTGGTGCCTCCTGCCCAAATTATCCATTAGATTAACACCACCATTTTTTCCCAATTCCTTTGCGTTGGATCATGTGGAGACCATAAGAAAATTCATCTTGTTAGGTTGGATATGTTGCCTAGGTCGGTTGAGGCTCCTGTGCCGACAAAGATATCCCAATCATGGAGAAGTCTACTCCTTTCAAAACACTAGTTTCTAGCTAATTTGTATTGGAGCATTGTCAACAAATTTATTACACAAATCGACTTTGACATCTTTTCTGGTATGGATGGTCCCCACTTCCTTTTCCACCAATTTCTTTTCTCCATGGTGTGAATATTCAAATGCTCAAAGATATAGCAGTCTCTCCAGAAGCATGTTCCTCTACAGCGTATTCACGGGATGCCCAATTGTTGAACATTCTGGCACATATATCTCCTAAATGGTCAAAATATATTAGCAATTTGCAACTATTTGGAATATCTCTATCACATGAGGGCAAAATAAATTGGAAGGGAGGCTTTCACAAATGACAAATCATTGTTAAAGAAGCCTATCAAATCATTGATCAACAATTAGAGTTGGCCCCGTCCTTTTTATGGCTTCCTAGATCTTGGGCTTCCTAGGTCTTGGCGCTGATAGGTGCCCCTAAATCTCAAATGCTTCCTATGATTGGTGGCTCATAATCGAATATTAACTTGGGATAACCTTTGTAAGAGGGGTTTCCTGCATCTTGGACGTTGCTCTCTTTGCAAGGATCATGGTGAGCAGGCCTCACACCTTTTCCTTTGCCCATTCACTAGATCGGTTTGGCTAGAAGTGCTTAGTCTCATTCATTCCACTGTTGTCCCAGTCTGGGCTCACATCCCTAATTGCCTTCATCACTAGTTTGTTGTGCATAAAACCCTGAGGCCCTTTCCCTTTTTTCTCTTGTAGGGCATCTAGAGAGCTTGTAATGAACTTATCTTTGATTCTATTCAACCACCATCCTTCAAAATAAGCTCTTCGATTGTGGTTTACTTTTAAGAATTACCATCTGAGCCCTCCTCTTCTCCATGCTCCTCTCCCTCTGTTTTCTTGATCTTTGGACCTCCTTTCAAGTTGGCTTCTTTGATGGAGCCAATTCCTTCGGGTTATATGGCTGTGGTATGATCATATACATGGACTCTGTTTATCACTTCAGATTCTTCTGGTTCGGTGGAAAGGGTTTGAATACCAGTGCCAAGCTTCTGGCATTATGAGGCTCTCTTTTGTGCTTAGTGGATTGAATTGACAAACATTGCTATTTATGAGGCTCTCTTTTGTGCTATTTTTGGGACTCTAAAATTATTATTGATTAGGCCAACCACTGATGTAATCTTAGACTCCGACTCTTCTCACTTGGAAACAAAGAATCAGAGCTTTGACACAATCATTTCAGCAGATCTCCTATGCCCATATCTATCATGAACAAAACAAGGAAGTTGATGTTTTGTCTAAACATGGATGTTCTACTTCCCCGGACTCGATCCACTTCCTGGAATTCATCTCAGATTCCCTTCTTCGCTCGGGTTAGATCGCCTTATAATTTTTCTTCTGCTCCATTTTCAAGCTGGGTCTCATGTTCTCAGGCTCTCCGCGTTTTTTTATTTGACGGAGCTGTCTCTTTCTGCTATTCTCTACCTTATATTTCCTACCGGCTTTGTTCCTTCATACTCCGATTTTTGCTAAGGAGTTGGTTTTTCATTGACACAATAGCTCTGTTGCTTTGGATCTATTATTAGTCTTTGTTTTACTTTCTGCTATAAGCAACGGTTTTTGGGATTTTTTGTTAGCTTCCCTTGGGAATCTCTTTGACACGATATCTTTCTGATGTAATGCCTCGTCCATCTTTCTATTTGCTTAACTTGTTCTGAACTGAATTTCATAGTTATTATCCTGTGCAAAATCATCACAAGAAAAAATAAAATTGGGTTTTTGCCATAATGTGGACAAGGAGCTTTAAACTAAAAATTAAACTAACAAGCCATGGAAAATTCCAGATACTTTTACAAAAATAAAAAATGTGAAAAACATTCGGTTTTCCTTGCCAATCAATAAGCAAAAACTCATGCCATTTGTCATGAATATACAAAAGATTTAGCTGAATTGATTGCAATCAAATGCACCTGATAATCAAACAATCTGATTTGTCAAGGGAATTCATAAATATCCACAACTGTGTTAAAATACAAAAGAACTGTACAAAACTGAATAAAATGTCTGGTATATCGTATGTTTGTAAGCAGTCCTGATAAAAATCGATTACCAATAAAAAGTTGGTTGTACAGCAAGTCCTACGGGTTACTTCAATCGATTGATTGAAACCTTAACACAAATTTTGTACATGTTAGGGTCAAGTTCAAACCCTATTGAATCCATTGGAAAATATTTACAGATGAATTCTAAGAAGAAATGCTTCCTTCGAGAAGCAATGTACTCAAAGGAACAACTACTACTTCAGCAAGTGTGTTTCCCACTCGTTCTTCCAAGGCCAATTCGACTAGCTGGCGTTTAAGTGCATGCACTATGATGCACATATTGTCAACTCCCACCACGAGCACTAGAAATGGAATAACTTCAACAATAATTAAAGTGGACTTCACTCCAAGTGCACTGAATAGCCCAATAGATCCAAGTACCGAAAGGACAACAACAAGAACCCCTGACAAACCAAGTAACACCTTCGATGAAACATAAAGAGGTGAAGCGTGTGGTGAAATATCACCCAGTGTCACTGTTATGTAGGCAAACATGACAATGTAGCTGATCAATATGGTTACAACATCAGCAGTGCTCTCCCTCTTTAGTTCTTCCTGCACAGAACTTTCTGCAGAAAATGCAATAGTAAGATTGTGCAACTTTGCCATTGGAATAAGCTCTTCTTTCACTAAATGAATGAAAGAATTCTCCCATGCTAAAGCTTTTCCATTTTCATGTCCTGCCTTGTCCACAACATTATTAACAGGATATGTGATAACAAATGCAGTAGCTTGTGAATAGTTGCTTCCCTTGTAACCCCTAATATTGTACTTGGGTCAACAGGAGAATGATATGAACTAATATTGTTCTTGTGCTAACTTTATACCGATACTTCATTCCCTAGACATAAAATTCCAAGATAAATGTGTCTGTGCAGTTACAACTTACCATCTTTCTAAGAATTTTAACGTACTTTGTTTGGTTACTTTGAATCCCTTATGTGCAGAAGGATGAGTTGGAATATTAACATTTAAGGAACAGTCTTTGGGATAAACACCCTTCTGCATATATCACAGTGCTACATATATTAATAGTAGGGAGATTTTATCAGCTTCCTTAAAATCAGTGTCACTTCTTTGAGCTTTCCTCCAATTCAAGGAAATCACTATAGAAGGAACTCCATTAAGAAGATATTCTCTATATCTTGCAAATTTGATGTCCACAATTAGATCTTTTGTTGATTCCACTGATTACCATGGCAAGCTTTAACCCAAGAAAAAGTGCTACAAACAAACCTAGTGAAACACAATTAGATGGCATCCCAGAAACTTAAGTAGTAGCACCCTTGATGTCAACCACAGTTGCAACAATATTTTCATGAAATGTAGTAGAATGGCTTACTCGAAATTTGTCTTGGTCAGGAGCAAAAACATTGAGATTTCACCTTGTTGATTTCTTGTGGAAGTTTGTAAATGAGTTTATGACTTTGATATTTCGATTACTATAAAATTGTGATGAATTGCTAGCAGTGAATTAGATTGAGCTTGCTTTAGTATTTGGTTTTGGTTTTCTTCCTATAAAATAATTGTGTATAGTCTAATAACCAGAAATCCTAAACTATTGCTATAGACTTATGTCATCTTAAATGATTTGTGAAATTTATGGATTTCAAACTCATGCGTAATTGAAAAGAAAGGAGTATAATTATTTCATGCCTAACCTTCCCACACTGACACACAATTATAATTATTTCATGCCTAATTGAAAAGCAAGGATTATAATTGTGATGTGTAGCACTTTTTATATGAGAGCTCTTCCTCCGTAAAATGAAACTCATGCTACTAGATTTACAGTCAGTGTAAGGCAGATTTACAGTCAGATTTTAATACACAATATACAGTCAGATTTATAGTCAGATTTTAATACACAATATACAGTCAGATTTACAGTTAGCGTAAGGCAGATTTACAGGCAAATTTACAGTCAGATTTACAGTTAGATTTTAATACACAATATATATTTTTTAAATTTTTTACATAAAATTTTATGTTTATCATATCAAATATTTCATATTTATAAGAAAGATTTAAGTTTCTAAGAGTTTAAATATATTTTAATATGTAGCATATATTTTTAATATTTTTTAATATGTAGCATATATTTTTAATAGACAATATATTAAAGGGAAAGATAATAAGATAACTTTTTTGTAAGTTAGTAAAGTTTCAGTATATTACTAAATAAACATACAAAAAAAATAGTAGCTGGTTTACCAAACCAGTTGTAGAAGAAGATTCTCTTTGTCACACATTTAACCAGGCATGCCATTAGATTTTTCTATCTTTACTTTCCCTTATATAGTTCAAAAAAGTTCCCCTTCCCACTGCTACTGTATGTAGGTTTTCCTATCTGAATAGCTATACAACTTTGATCTTCAGACCTAAACTTGACAAAATAACTACAATACTACCTATATAAACATAACACAAAACTAAACAAAAGATTGGTTGATGCCATGATCAACTAACACAATATTATTTGCTTGGAGTTGTTATCGTCGTTGGCCCCATTGTTGGGTCCTCCACAAGAGTTGTCGCTGGAGCCTCTAGGGTTGCCAGTGGACAGCCGCCTGCAACGCAAGCCTCTCGAACTCGATAATTCCTAAAGTGGGCCAAATATCCTATCTCTGCACCCATCGATATATCCACATTATCGATATAATTTAGATAGATTGAGAACATTTTGTTGAGATCCCCAATTCTGCCAACATGCAATTTCTCTATGTTAACCAAACCCTTGAGAGCCTCTTCAATTCCTTTTAGGCGTTGGTCTATAGATTTTAACTCGCTTTTTGTCTCGAGTTGCCTCTTTTTCCTCTACTCTGCTGCCTCTGCTTGCAGCTTTTCCACTAGAGTCTTGACATGCCAAGAAGTCTCCAAGGTCTTTTGGTACACAGTCATCTATGTTTTGGATTTCCCTTTGTTGATGATCCAATCTCCTTCCTCCTCTATTCTACCATCAAAGATAATCCTACAATGTCTTCGAACCTCACTCTCCTATATTTCCACTATATCCTTCCCTTTTGTGTGACTGTTTAGCAACAACCTCCGCTGATTCCTCCATGCATGTCTGTTTGCAAAACTCAAAGCCCTGAGCATCCACTCGGGAACTACCTCTTGGCCTACTAGCATCACTCTAGCACTTACTCATTGCACTCCTTGATAACTGAATTTCCCTCATAGAAATTACTATCACCAACTCACAATTACACCACCTTTCAGTGTTTTGCCTTATGTCGATGAAGTCAGCTCCCTAGCTATGATTTAAGGATGACACCCCAGATGAGACTTGCCTCGCCGATATTTGAGTACTTGCCCTCTCCATTTTTAGTAACTCTGACCTACTAGCGATGTTGTTGGTCATTCGTGTGTACTTATGGACGTCCTTCCTCTCATTTTCCCCTGCGAGCAGTTTGTTCAAAATCATAATCACCCCGACCTTTCTCTTGTGTGTTTGCCCTCTTGATTTCGTACCTTCCCACTCCTCTTTCCACATATCCTATTAATGAGATGATCACACTAACAATCTATTATGGGGGAAATCCTCTCCTTCCCATGATTAACCATCACTCTATCCTTGTATTTTAGACACATACCCCTTCTCGTTTCCTAAGTATGTCCATAATGAAGGATTATTTGTTCGTATGAACTGGTAGATCACTGTCCTGATTCAGGCCCACCCCTTCTCTATCAACCTGCCTTAATGGGATGGAGTGATCTCTCTCTGCCAACCTTTGGCTTTCCTCCTTTAGCTAGCCCTCTGAAAACTTGCACATCACGTCGGTGAGCAAATGGACATTATCTACCCCTTTATTTTCCACCCTATCCACCAACACATTCGAAAACCACTGAGCTAAGGTGAATTACGTGGTTTTCAACACCTCCAGATGTTTTTGAATGCGTTGGATTAATGGGGGCAAGTGCCAGTTCCATGTTACTTTACTTATTTGTGTGCCACATTGTAACTTACATGTCGCTTGAATGATAAGAGGTGCAGTTCCTACTAGGTCTAGTTCCATGGGAGTTTAAATGGGCTTACAGCCATTCATATGTGATTTCTCAATAAGTGTCTTGGCATATTTTCTTTTATATACAAATATTCAGTGATGTGTCTGTCACACCTCCAAACCAAGACAGTAATGCAATAGACCAAGGTCGGTCATGTCAAAGGACCTTTTAAAATCCTGCCAAAATTCTCTTCTCATAACTACCTGTGATTACTAAGTCATCGACATACAGAACGATGATCACAATATCCCCCCTTGATCTTTGCAGTAGAGGTTAGGATCATAAGGGCTTCTCTTTCATCCGTGCTGTGCAAAATGCTCATCAATTTTTATGTACCAGGCTTTGGGAGTATGTTTTATACCATAGAGATATTTGGTTAACTTACACACCGTTGATTCTTGTGGAGGTGCTACCTTTCATTGATTTCTCAATTCAAACATTGGGTGGAGAATTCTCAGGTACGGAGATGACAGATCGTAGAGAAAGTTCCCACAATATATTCCGTTTAAGCAAAATATAATGCTTAATATTTTGCAAAAATATATTCAAATGGATTACTGCCATGTAGTAATATCTCTGAAAGAGTATCTAAAAGCATAATTTTCAAGATATTTACACCATTGCATAGGTAAAAAAAAAGGGCATATATGTTTAAATCCCTCCCATCAAAGTACCTTGAGTTCCCTCTAATGGTGCAAGCCTAGAAGAACTCCAATTAGGAAAAAATTGTATCAAACCTTGAGGATAGGGTGAAAAAATGGAATGTCAAAGCCCTAAACCTGGTTGGTCATCTGATTCTAACAAACACAGTGCTACAAGCTATTCCAAGGTATATGTTATCTATCCTCCCTTCTCTCAAAGAAGTACTACAAAAGATCTGGGACATCCAAAGGAACTTCTTGTGGCGAGGGGTAGAGGTGAAACGAAAATGGGCGCTAGTGGCCTTAAATAGAGTGCAAACCAAAAGACGCAGGTGGGCTAGGTCTTCAAGATCCAGAGGTAACCAACAAAGAAAATGTAGCAAAATTATGGTGGATATGGTTAAAAGGGGGGTCAACACCTTGGGAAAGGCTTTGGAAATCAAAATATGCACCTAATTTCCATACAAAAAAGTTAGTCTGGTTATCAAGTTCCACTCAGGGGTTGGCAATTTGGAATTTAGCATGGAATAAAAGAGGTATCATGAAAAAACTCTATTTTGGGAAATCAGAAATGGAAAGGAGGCCCTATTTTGGGATGATGCGTTGTAGAAACAAGCTAAGTTATGTAGGGAGGAATGGCATCCCTTCAAACTAAGCACAGAAATATGAGAGTATAGAGAATTCCACCAATTCTAGGATCAAGGACTAGAAAATAACAAATGGCGGCAATGGAATTTTAATATCTTTCGACGACCAACCCAGAATGAATTAACTATTCAGTATCTAACAGAGGAACTAAGAAAACGAAGAATTATGTTCAATAATGACCAAGACCAACTTAAATGGGGGAAAAAAGAAGATGTGGAGTTACATCTCAAGGAAGTCAAAGCTTATCTTAGTGAGGGATATACTGGTACAAATGATCCATCGTGGAGAAAAATATGGATGGTGCCACATTGGCCATAAGTTAAATTTTTCATGTCATTGATTTTACACCAGAAGGTCCTAACTTGGGACAAACTTATAAAGAGAGGATTTATAGGTTCCTCTTTGTGTTTCCTCTCTGAAAACACAAAAGAGAGGCTTATTCATTTACTTAACACTTGTAACTATATGGAGGCACTATGGGACTAATTAGCCTCAATATTCAGATAAAGAAACCAAAGTCGAGATAGTATACAAGAAACAATAAAGAAATGGCGGGTGCATTATACAAAATACGAGGTGGTGAACCTTACCTGAAATTTCATTCGAGGTTTGATCCTTTGGGAAATTTGGAAGGAGCAAAATAGATTAATATTCTCTTATAATAATCTCCTTGTTGACAACCTAGTGGAAGGAAAAATGTGTCACCTAAAGGAAACATTAATTAGTACGGGAAATCAACCATTAGAGGAACAACCACCCCCCCAAGGAAACGCAAATTTTGAAGTGACGAGGCTTCATGTTTCACCCTATTTTCCCCAAATAAATATAGTCTAGCAGGAATAATTATTCATTACTTTCCCCTCTTACAAGAAATCACTCGGCAAAAAAAGGATTTCGCACCTCGGAGTTTTTTTGTAGGATAAAGGGAAAGGTGAGTGGGTATCCTGTAGTAGCTTCATTGGTCTTATTAGCATTACGCCACTTTTCATATGGGTCTTCACAACAAATAATCACCATTACACTTTGTTGATTTGTTTTAAAAATAAACATAACACGCAATATATTTCTTTTGGGATGCAATGTTGTTGTTGGTAGTATGATTGTAATTGTGCCACATTTAAAGCTAATATGCATTAAATTTCTTTCACCTTGTAATATTTTTATTGGAAATGTGCTTGTGTTTGGGCTAGAAACTATGCTAGATTTATTTTGCTTTGCAATAGTGTTGTTGTCAATTTGGTTGTTTATGATAAAAGGAAATCTAGCAAGTGTTACATTTCCATCACTTTGGCAATGTTATTGGAAATGTTTTGCTTGTGTTTGGGCTAGAAGTTCTGTTAGATTTCTTTTGCTATGCAATGTTGTTGTTTTCAATTTGGTTGTTTATTATAGAAGGAAATATAACACGTGTTAGATCTCTTTCACCTTGGTAATGTGATTTTGTTTGTGTTAGAAGGAAATATAGCATGCACTAGATTTCTTCTGACATAAAATGTTGTTATTGGTAGTATGCTTGTATTTATGCTACATGTAAAGCTAGCATGCGTTAAATTTATTTTACCTTGCGACATTGTTATTGGAAATGTGATAGTGTTTGTGATAGAAGTTGTTGGATTTTTTTGGCTTTTGTTTGCCATACAATGTTATTGTTGCCAATGTGCTTTTGTTTGTGCTAGAAGTAAATCAAGCATATGTTAGATATCTTCTACACTGCAATGTTATTTTTGGCAATGTGATTGTGTTTGTGCTACAATAAACTCTAGAATGTGTAATATTTCTTTTACTTTGAAATGTTTTTGTGAGTAATATGCTTCTATTTACGTTAGAAGAAAATTTAGCATGTGGTGGATTTCCTTCGCCTTAGAATATTGTTATTGGCAATGTGTTTGTGTTTGTGCTAGAAGGAAATCTAGCATGTGATAGATTGATATGACCATGTAATGTTGCTTCTAGCAATATGCTTATGTTTGTAGTAGAAGGAATGATATTGATTGTTAGCTTTCATTTGAGGAAACAATGTTTCATTACATACAACATGACTACCATAATATTTTTATTTTTGCACTTATATTACTTTTTCGGAAGTTGTGTGGTTTTGGGGAAATATAAAGTCACACTTTACATGGTTCATTCTAGAAGAAATATAATGTTTTCCATACTTTATGTTTTTTCATTGTATTTTGCTATTATTTTATCTAAAGCGAACTAAGAATATACATGACTATAAGAGATAAATTTTGTGTATATATGTTGTTATTTTGGTCTATACAATATCTTAAGAGCACTTCTCCCTCTACAATGTTTCTATGTGCTCGAGTTTTCACTAAAATGAAATCTAACACATGTTAGATTTTATTTTACATTGCAATGTTGTTAATGCTAACATGTTTCTGTTTAGGTTAAAAGAAAATGTAGCTTGTGCTAGATTTTTTTTGTCGTGTAGTGTTGTCATTGGAGATATTTATATGTTTGTTATAAGTAAATGTAATTCTGAGTAAAATTTTCTCACCCTACAATGTTGTTATGTGATTAATTTCGCATTAGAAGGAATTATAGTATGAATTATATTTCTTTCACCTTGTAATGTTGTTATTTGCAATGTTCTTGTGTTTTTTATAGGAGGAAATCTTTGTACACTATCCCATTCTTAGACCACATATTCCATATGAAGGGCCTTCTAATCGTTTCAAGGTTTAAATTTTTTTATATTGTAACGATAGTCTATGTAGGCATGGACTAAAACTTCGTAGTCTCTAAAAGGCAAGGTCAAATGTCTTAGGAGATATTATTATTGCAATTACTTTATTGACAGTGTTTATGTTTTTGCTTTACAATACAATGTTGTTGTTGCAATCTTCTTGTATGCGATAGAATATAGTCTAGCATGGGTTTCATTTCCTTTTCCTTGCAATATTTTAATGACAATATGTTTGTGTTTGTGGTAGAAGGAAATCTAGCTTGTGCTATATTTTTTTTTTTTGCGATGTTTTTCTTGGAAATATGAATGTGTTTGTGCTTAAAATAATTCTAGCATGTGCTAGATTTCTTTCACCTTACAATTTTTTTTTTGACAATATCCATGCGTTTGTAATAGAAATAAATCTAGGATGAAAATATTTCTTTTGCTTTGCAAGATTCTTGTTGGCAATATGCTTTTGTTTGTCTTAGAAGTAATTCTATCACATTCTATATTTATTTCACCTTGCAAAGTTGTTATGTGTTTGTCTTTGTGCTAGACAAAGATCTAGAAGAAAATCTAATGATTGCCATAGTTAATGTTCTTTCATTGTGTTTTGCTATTATTTATCTAAAGAAAACTAAGAATATACATGACTATAACAGATAAATTTTGTGTATATATGTTGTTATTTTGGTCTATACAATGTCTTAAGAGAACTTCTCACTCTACAATGTTTCTATGTGCTCGAGTTTGCACTAAAATGAAATCTAACACATGTTAGATTTTAATTTATATTGCAATGTTGTTAATGTTAACATGTTACTGTTTAGGCTAAAAGAAAATCTAGCTTGTGCTAGATTTTTTTTGTCGTGTAGTGTTGTCATTGGAGATATTTATATGTTTGTTATAAGTAAATGTAATTCTGAGTAAATTTTTCTCACCCTACAATGTTGTTATGTGATTAATTTCGCATTAGAAGGAATTATAGTATGAATTATATTTCTTTCACCTTGTAATGATGTTATTTGCAACGTTCTTGTGTTTTCTATAGGAGGAAATCTTTGTACACTATCCCATTCTTGGACCACATATTCCATATGAAGGGCCTTCTAATCATTTCAAGGTTTAAATTTTTCTATATTATAACAATAGTCTATGTAGGCATGGACTAAAACTTCATAGTATCTAAAAGGCAAGGTCAAATGTCCCAGGAAATATTATTA
Source organism: Pinus taeda (assembly GCA_000404065.3). Taxonomy (NCBI): domain Eukaryota; kingdom Viridiplantae; phylum Streptophyta; class Pinopsida; order Pinales; family Pinaceae; genus Pinus; species Pinus taeda. Next base: position 4,830 of record APFE031075472.1, on the reverse strand, counting down.
TTCCAATGACTTTATTGACATTTTGTTTATGTTTTTGCTTTACAATACAATGTTGTTGTTGGCAATCTTCTTGTATGCGATAGAATATAGTCCAGCATGGGTTTCATTTCATTTGCCTTGCAATATTTTAATGACAATATGTTTGTGGTTTGTGGTAGAAGGATATCTAGCTTGTGCTATACTTATTTTGTTTTGCAATGTTTTTATTGGAAATATGAATGTGTTCGTGCTAAAAATAATTCTAGCACGTGCTAGATTTCTTTCACCTTACAATGTTTTTTTTACAATATCCATGTGTTTGTAATAGAAATAAATCTAGGATGCAAATATTTCTTTTGCTTTGCAAGATTCTTGTTGGCAATATGCTTTTGTTCATGTTAGAAGTAATTATATCACATTCTATATTTATTTCACCTTGCAAAGTTGCTATGTGTTTGTCTTTGTGCTAGACAAAGATCTAGAATAAAATATAATGATTGCCATAGTTAATGTTCTTTCATTGTGTTTTGCTATTATTTTATCTAAAGCAAACTAAGAATATACATGACTATAAGAGATAAATTTTGTGTATATATGTTGTTATTTTGGTCTATACATTTTTTTTTGTTTATTCGCAATGTAATGTCTTTTGGAAATGTTCTTATGCTTGTGCTGGAAGGAAACCTAGTAGATATTTGCTTTCCTATATTCACAATTAAAAGAATATAAAAAATTATTTCGGGGTGCCCTTTTTCTAACCTTAATTAGATATTATTGTGAGTTATACAATTGTTATTGTTCTTGTCCATTTTGTTACACATATAATTATGTGAATAGTTGTAGTATTTATAAATTCATATTTTCTTCAATAATTCGAAATTGTGATAACAATTTTTTTTACTTTATTTTCAGATACCATGGACTATGAAGCTAGCGAGAATTCAAAGGAAGCATCCAAGGAAAAAGGAAGTTCAAGAAACACGACACCAAATTATTTAATTGGTATGACAATTTTAATTTATACTTTGTTAAAATTGTTAGACATTGTGTTAAAAAAACTAGTTGTGATTAATAAAACCATGGAAATAGCCTAGGATTGGGGTTTTAAAGAGACACCATACTAAATGGGTATTCTTTTTCCAAGAAATTTTAAATATGTGATAACTTTTGGTGTCATATACTAAACTTGCATAACATATGTACTCATTTATTATTGTGCGTGTAAATAAAAATCATGTATTTTAAGGTTATTTAATACTATTTGTTATTTCATGTCTTCCATTAAATTTTTCTTTCTAGAAATCGTGGAAACTGGTGGGCTTGAAATTCGAAGTAAAGTAGCGAAGACAAAAAGAAAAACAAGTGATCTACAAATGATGCTCCCTTCAACTGGTATGGTGGTTTTATATTTTATGTACTCTTTTATAAATGGTTGGATTATGTGGTTTCTTTTCTTATCAGTTTTACCTAGGTGATAACTTTTCGTGTCATATAGTAAACTTGCATAGCATATGTACTCATTTATTATTGTGCATGTAAATGGAAATCATATATTATAAGGTTGTTTAAATATATTTAGTATTTCATGTATTCCATATTTTTTTTTTCTAGAAACTACGGAAACTGGTGTGCCTGAAATTCAAAGTAAAGTAGTGAAGAAAAGACAAAAAAAAAAGTGATGTACAAACATTTCCTCCTTCAACTGGTATGGCGGTTTTATATTTTATGTACACTATCTTGGAAATGGTTAGATTAGGTGGTTTTTTAGTATTTATAAGAATATTATGTGACAATATTTGAAATTATATTTTCATTTTGAGTAATGCAAATATTTTTTTTGCTATTATTTGCAGAATTGGTTGGCCCAAAAGCAAATGAAATGTTACAACCATCACTTAAGAAAAAGAAAAGTTATTCAACTCAAAAGGCAATATCAATAACACCTTCAAATTCTACTTTTGAAATGATTAAAAAATACAATACAAGTAATAAATATGAGTTCGTGCAAGATTGGTACATCCAACTAGAAACTCCCATGAACATGTTTCCTCATATGTACCTATTTGGATCAATAGACGGAAACGAACCAGAGATATTAGGAATAATAATTAATTGCTATGCTTGCAATGAAAATGACATTGACTTTAAAGTGGAAATGATTAAAGAAAATGAGGTAAAATTAATTTCATGTCAAGTGGAGTATACAAATTTTAGACCAGATTTGATTGAAGCTTCAAGTACTGATTCAACAAATACGATAAAAAATTCAATGTTCAAGTTGGATAGCTTTGAGAGCTTCTCTAAATCTGGACTAAATAGTTGTGCAGATCTTTTAAAACACATCACCACTGTTCTGATATATCGTTATGTAAGAAGTAAAAAAACATCATCTGTACTTCTTCATTTACAACAAAAGGGTAAATTTTTTGATAAAATACCAGATGATAAAATTGACTCTCAATTACTTGCTTTAAGAAGAGTATATTTATCTGATTTGGAGGAGAACATAAAAGAAAGTGATTTCAAACCCACTACAGAATTTCAAAAAACTAGGAAAGTTGAATTTGAGACAACTAACCTTGCAAATCAAGGTGATGAGATTCATGAAGCTTTCAAGCATTGCTATCTATTTTAGAACTCCTTTAATAGAAAAGTGCATGTTGAAAGATGTAAAGAAGCTCCTAAGGTGTTCAAATTAATATCGCGAGATGATGTAAATGTTCAAGTATTAGTGAAATCATTCCTAGAAAAATTCCAAACCTCATTACCTGATGCACTTCTGATTCCATTTGACATCAATGAGCCTGATCCTTTGGTCAACTCTATCAAAATTATAAATGAGACAGATCTAAATTCTAAGAATATCGATTTTTGGATAGTTGATGGTCAACATACCATTCAAGCAGCGAAAGAAATTTTAACAAATCCTAAATATAATGTATCAACAGAAGCGAAAAAAAATAAAAAAAAACGTAATGCTCGATTCTTGCATCCATCAGTTGAACCCACTGAGGTGATCCGCATTTGTTGTCAATTAAATTTTGCAAATAAGGTATTTTATAAAACTCCATTTATTGATTGTGTGTGCTCGGCAAGGCATTTCTTAATTGCGAATGACAAATTAAAGAAAAGGAGGATTGGATGCTCTAAGACGATTGAAGACAAGGTATGTTATTTTAATTATTTTTGCGTTTAACATTTTATTATTGTATCTAATTTTATTGTAGATAAATTACTAAAGCCGATAATATAAGTCATATTTTCTGATATTTAATGATGATTCACATTAAGATTATAAACACACCTAATTTAGGTTTTCCGTTTTTACATTGGATTCTTATTAGTTTTATATTTATATTTTTATCAGATGAATGATGAAATGTTGTGCTCAATTCTTCGATTGTCCAATTACAAATTTTTCTGAATAAAAAAAATTTTCTCTTATATCTTGATGAATCCTATTTGGGATAAATGGGACAGTGTTTTTAACTGTTACCAACTAGGCACATTAAAGTGTTCTCCAAGTCAACCAGATTTTGAGAACTACAAGAAAAATAGTCTACACAGTTTGACAGCAGCTACTTTTCGGCCCCTTCAAGGATTAACCATGGAAGAAATTGCTTCAGTAGAAGATAAGCTATTGGATGGAACCATTTGGTTTTCTATTCCACTTAATCATCCAACAAATGCCATAAAAATAAAAGATTATTGTTCTAAATTGAAAACGAACAGAACAATATTGGATGCAATGGTTACATATTGTCAAAGTCATGATCAGAACTTGAATGAGATGACTCTTACCACATTCAACATTCTTGAGCATTATGAAATTAATGATATCATATTCACCAATTTTTGCAACACGGTGGAGGGGTCTACTTATGTCAAAGGAACACGTAATACAAAGATAGAGTCCCTTTCTCAGCAAGCATGTGGAGTCCTTGACAGAATAATAAATGGATAAACAAGTGTTCAACAGGTTGATAACAATTTTGAATTTGGTTGTCATTTTGGAGGCCCTGATCTTTTGTCAACACTTTTGCACTCTTTTCCATGTCAGTTGCAATCAGTTTTACATACCGACCTTGTTGTTTTGGATACACTAGCTTTGAAAAAAGAACAATTCAGCAAGCGGTATTACATTGAATTTTTTCAATTTCTTATCAAAAAAATGAGTTGAATGACTTTACTACAATTCTCTTAGTATAACTTTGGTTTTGTAATGATGTACACCAAGATTTGGAAATTTCCATAAAGAACTCCAAGTTCAACTATAAAATGACTAGTGGCATTTATGAATATAATTGCCAAAACAATTATAGTTATGATATAGTTCTTACTATACATTTCTATACTTCAGAATTAAAAATTTGGGAGGCTATAAAATACTCTCACACATTTGAAGACACATTTGATGAAAATGAGAGAGATTATGATTTTGGATGGATTTATTGGAAAAGCACCAACAATGTAGTGATGCAAAAGTGGTTATTTCTCTTTATGCGGGGAAATTTTTTATCAAGGCCTGTTGTGCATATGGAAGAAAAATTTCATGTGTTGTGAAAACAAAGTCACAAAGGACAATCATGTTAAATAATTACAAATCTTTTCAACTATCAAATCCAGTACCCATTAACTTCTTGGAAAATTTAGGTACTACAATTCATTTTTTATTTTCTTATAATACATTGGATACAATTTTTTTCATATTTCTTAATTGTCAAAGTGTTTACTAAAATGACTAATGATGGAGATATAATAGAGAATGATGAAAGTGGGCAAATATCAATCAGTACCCATTAACTTCTTGGAAAATTAAGGTACTACAATCTTTTTTTTAATTTTTTATAA
>APFE031075470.1:0-14814 GCA_000404065.3 Pinus taeda | reverse complement strand
GAGAGAGAGGCTTTGTTTTCTTTTAGTCACGGATGCTTTGGATTGCGTGCTTGCTTGAGAAAGCTCTTTTTCTCCCTACAAAACAAAAACACAAAACCCAACATGGACATGAAAAAAAACAAGCCTTACGGCTTAATGTTAGCTTTACCCGAAAACTAAATATTTTCCTCAATGTTTCTGATTTTCCGAGATCACACTAAGGTGCAGGGAAAAGAGCATGCGCATGAGAAAAAATCTTCCTTTCTGTTTCTGATTTGCCCAGATTTATACATATTAAATGAAGACAATGAAAAATGTTTCGTGGGAAATTCTGATGAGATCTAGTTATGGAAACGAAGGTTGGGACAATTGCATTTTTACCATATTATAAATCTCAACAAAAAGCAAGTTATGAGGGACTTCCCAAAATATCAAATCCAAGTAATACAATTTGTAAATCATGCTAAATTTATAAGCAAGTTCGAGTGTCTTGCAAGACAAAATAAAACTCATCTACAAGTCCCTTACAACTAGGTCATAAAGACTTATCTGGGCCCTCAAGAACTAATACCCCGAGTGGTGAATGGTACTATATGATAATCATTGATGATTATAAGAGGCTTACGTGGGTCACATTTTCAAGGATAAGTTTGAAGAGTTTAAAAAGTTCAAAATTTTCAAATGCATTGCTAAAAACCAAATTGATTACAAATTGAGTATCTAAGGTCATATTGGGGTGAAGAGTTTACTCCAAATGATTTTGTTATGCAACCATCTCACAAGAAAGATAGATCAATGACTTAAGAATTACCCTCTTTGAGGGGGAAACCTCCTTTACATTACATCAATGAACAATTCTTGGATGATAAAAATGACACTTATTTTGTATATATAGGAGTCTAAGGGGTCACAATATAATCAGAGCCTACATAACAATTATAATATAAGGGCACAATAATAACAATAGTGTGCTTCTATGGGGCACAACAATAACAATATGGGGGCTACATGGGCACAACAATAATAATAAGAGGGCTACACTAACAATAACAATAAGGGGGCTACACTAGTATTATAGGGACCTAACTTTCCCCTCTCCTTCAAAAAAGTGTTGTCCTCAATGCTTGAGTAGTTTTGGATGCTTCTGTATAAAATTCTCATCCTCCCATGTGGAATCTTCAATGGGTAAGTTCTTCCACTTAATGAGATACTCTAAAACTGGTCGCTTTCATAGTTATGGGGTTCTTATTTTCGTGACTTCTTTAGGTTCAAATATGATTTTTCCTTCTTCCTCAAGTTCTGTAAACATTGTTTGAACTCGAATCTTGTCACCGATAACCTTCTTTAAGCATGAAACATGGAAAACTGGGTGCACTCGAGAAGATGCAGGAAGCTCCAATTTGTATGCCATAGTACAAATATTTTGCAACAAATTATAAGGACCGTAGTACTTGGGTGATAATTTATTAGCCTTCTTATCTTGCTTGAGAGACATTTTTGTATGTTTGTAGCTGTAAGAATGCCCAGGCACCTACATTAAAACTTCTTTCACTACAATTTTGATCTTCTTGTTGTTTCATTCGATTATGTGCTACAGTGAGGTTATCCTTTAAGAGTTGGAGAACTTGTTGTTGATGCTTGATGTGATCCTCCACTACTTGAACCTTAGAATTTTCTCTTAAAAATGATGAGATGTATGTTGGATGATATCCATAAAGTACAATAAATGGGCTCATTTTTGCTACAGTATGGAAGGAAGTGTTATACCACCATTCAACTAGAGGTAACCACTTGACACATTGTGCTTGTTTATCATGTACAAAGCATTGAAGATATCCTTCCAAACATTTGTTCATTATCTCATCTTTCCCATCAGATTGAGGATAAGATGATCTATGAGCTAATTGATTACCAAGATAAGAAAATAATCTTCTCCAAAATTTTCCAGTGAAAATGGGTTTCCATGAAGCTTTTGAATTGTTTCCATAAATGCAATAACAACTGTACTAGCTTTAAAAGGATGAGATAATGCACAAAAGTGTGCATACTTTTCAATTCTATCGACTAACACCATGAATAAACTCTTTCCTTCATACTTGGGTAAATCTGTGATAAAATCTATTGAGACCTCCTCCCAACGCTGACTTGGAATGGCTAAAGGTTGTAAAAAACTCGTGAAATTAATTATCTCAACTTTATTTTGTTGGCAAACCAAAAATTCTGCCACAGACTTCTTAATATCATATTTAAGTCCATGCCAAAAAAATTCCTTCTTAAACCTACTATAAGTTTTTAAAAATACCAAGTGATCTGCTAAGGGAGAGGTGTGCACTTCCAAAAGAATATTTTCTTTGAGTTGGGAATTCTTACAATGCTATAAGTGATCTTTGTACCATAATGAATCATTTTTCCATCTAATGTATCATATGTACTGGGATCTTGCTACAACTTTTGAATGAGTGTCCACACCTCTTCATGATTCTTCCACCCATCCCTTGCTTCGGTTATCCACTCAGGTTGGATAATAGAAATAGCATAAAGCAATGCTTCCACATCATCATCCTTTCTTGAGAGTGCATCTGCAACAACATTTTGCTTCCCTTTTTTATATATGCTTTCAAAGTCATAACCCAACATCTTTGTCACCCATTTTTGTTGTTCTTCTGAAGATAATATTTATTCCAAAAATTATTTAAGACTCTCATGATTTTTTTTACCTCGAAGTGTCTTCCCATTAGGTAAGGTTTCCATTGCTTTAGTGCATGTAGTATTGCCAACATTTCCTTCTAATAAATAGGTTTGTGTAGATACTTTCCTTTGATTGGATGACTTTCAAAAGTAATGGGTCTTCCTTCTTGCATTAAAACAACACCAATTCCACTTCTCGAGGCATCACATTCCATAATAAATGGTTTGTGAAGTCTAGCATAGCTAAGACCTTAATGGATTTAATTTTGTTAGGGTCTACCTTAACACCCTCATGAGATACAATATGACCCAAATATTCCACCTCTTGTACTCCAAAGAAACATATGGAGGTTTTTGCATATAATTATTTCTCCTCCAATAGTTTGAGCACCCTATCAACATGTTGAACATGATCCTTCCAAGACTTGTTGTAGATTAGTATATCATCAAAAAATACTAACACAAATTTTCTAAGGAAGGGATTGAAAATGGAATTCATCAAACCTTGAAATGTGGAAGGTGCATTAGTAAGGCCAAAATGCATGACCAAAAATTCATAATGACCCTCATGGGTTCTGAATGTTGTTTTCAAAATGTCTTCAAACTTCGTTCTAATTTGATGATATCCCGAATGAAGATCCAGCTTGGTGAAGTAAATTGCTACCTATAATTCGTCCAACAATTCATCAATGAAAGGTATGGGAAATTTATCTTTAATAGTGAGATTTTTGAGCTCCATATAATCCAGACACATATGCCATGACCCATCCTTATTGTGCACCAATATTGCTGGAGTAGAGAAAGAACTTTGACTAGGTTGAATTATGCCTACCACTAGCATTTCTACAACCATACATTCAATTTCACTCTTTTGGGCATATGGATATCTATAAGGCTTGATGTTTGGAGGAAAAATTCTTGGAATCAAATGAATAACATGATCATGATCATGAATAGGTGGAAGGACTTTGGGAGTCTCAAACACCTTGGAATGATTTTCCAAGAATTTTTGGAGATCTGGAGAAATAGATGATTTCGATGTTTGGACCTCTAGTGAGCATAATTGTGAAACTATGCCCTGTTTTTCTTTCTTCAGAAGCTTTGTAATGCCATTGAAGATTATTATCTTTCATGTTTTCCCTGCAATACCCCTTAATTTAATTTCCCTTCCTTCCCAAAAAAATATTCAAAAAAAGTTCTTGAAAATTGAAAGTTACCATCCCCAAATATTGTAACCATTGGACTCCTAGAACAACATCAACACCATCCATTGGAATGGAAAGCATTGGACTATTCCATACATATTCCCCCATGTTTAGCTTGATATTATGGCACTTTCCCGAGCAATTTATAGTTCCTCCATTTGCAACCATTACTTGAAACTCTGGTGCTGGATATAGGAAGCAATTCAATTCCTTAGCTATCTTACAATGAATAAAATTATGGGTACTACCCAAATCAATCAACACTATTACCTTTTTCCTATTGATATATCCTCCTATCTTGAGAGTTTGAGGAGTGGTAATTCCTTCAAATGCATTACAAGATATGGTCGGATTCATTTATTTTTTCTCTGGGGTTGGTTCCTAGTGTATATCCTCCTATTTTGATGTTTCTTGTTCCTTTTCTTCCTCCTCTTCACTATCTATGTAGAATAATTTCTTCTCAGCACACCTATTACTTTTAGTGTGTCTTCTATCAAAAATGTAACAAAGCCCTTTTTCTCTTTTTTCCTCCAATTTTTGTGGTGTCAACCTTGTAGGTTGTGGAAGACTAGGAACAACAACACTTGCATCTTTATAGTTGTAAGAGGTAGACATCCTTGTTGCCATAATTTTTCTTTCAACTTTTCTTGTTGTAGGCTTTAATCCCGTATAGAAATTACCTACATATGAATTGTAAAATGCAGAAAATAAACAATGCGAGAGCATAACACATAAAACACATCTACACAGAGATTTTCCCCTGGTCCCAAAAACAGGACTACTAGCTTGATTTTTCATTATGTTCCTTTCAATGTTGCAATACATATTTATACATGTCGAAGCATCCAATACCATGGAATGAAAACCATTGCATCCAAAACCATGGACTGAAAAGCATCACGTCCAAAACCATGTGTGAAAAACATGCACAAAACCATAGGTAGGTATGCCCAACCTAATATAGGGTCCAAAACCAAACTTTTCTGAGGTTCTACCTTGAACCCCATAGAGTGGGGTTACTTGCACCCCTCAAACCACCTGTAACTTCCCCTGCTATGCAATCAAAGCAACGATGGATGCGCTCCACCCCCCTTCTAACCCCCCGGTTACTACGTGGGCTAGTCGTGGAAAGAATATATCACAACCCAACACTTGCCACCTTGAATGCCTTCTCCAATGAATTGATTTCCCAAAGGTGAAACTCATGTTGGATATTACATTTTAAATTTCCTATCAATACTATGCTCTCCTGGAATATTGGTTACCCTAATATTCAATTTTTGGAAGTCTTCAATGTGCTCCACCATTGAACCCTTTTGTTTGAGATTTATCAATTGGCTAAAGAATATGTTTCTCTTGGTATATTCATAATGTCCTATCACTTCCTCCGTAAAAATTGACTAGGTGACAAGTGGTTTACGAGAGCAAGGCCATCTATACCATACAAATTGATTGGGTTGTAAATATAAAGATGCAATATGTACCTTTTGTGAGGGTTGCACATCATGTAGATCAAAATATTGCCCCATTTGTAGTATCCATGTTATCAAATCCTTTCCATCAAACTTCCTCATATCTATCTTTTGAATTTCTTGGCTCTTAAGCCCCACATTTGAGTCTCTAAAATCATAATTCATATTCCTTTTGTCCTCATCATGATTTTCGTGGATTACATTGTCACCACCGAGAAGCCTTTCTTGCAACAACTTTGTAAACCCTTCCAACTTGAAATTCATCACATCCATGTCTACTTTAAAAACCTATATGTTTCCTTTTATACTATCCATGTCCCCTTTGAGTTCATCTTTGGTTTCTCTTTGTGAGAAGGAAATTTGTTGCACTTGGTCCCGTAATATTAATATATCATGCTGCAGTTCTTCCCCTTAATGAATTATAGTATATCTTTATAAGGGCTTAATGGGTGTAGAATTATTTTGTTTGGGAGGAATTCTACAACTAAATACTGATATTTATGCTTCAATATTCCCTTTGAATCACTTCGAACTGATTTTTGAAACAAACGTTATGCAAAATTAAAAATTGCACACTTTTTTTTCTTTTTAGGAGCTCGATATTGAAATTGTTGTATCTATGTAACTTCACATCTCCAAGGTCTAAAATTTTGTCATATGGTAGCCCTCTGAGTCTTCTTTCCAACCCCACAGGTCATACCAATATTTTATTCTTCAAGAAAGAGTTATTTTTTATCTCCCACAATGCCCTGATTGTAGACTTGTTCATTACAACGAACTTGTACGATGTGCCATGTGTCATTGTTTTGACCTTTGGTATCTAAAAATTATATACAAGACACTAAAGTCTATGTTTTTTCAGTCGCTTTTTACAAAATTCAAATCATATTCTTAGAGAAAAAGTTATGACGATTTTCCATAGGTTACCTATTTGAAATTGAATTCTGGAGCTTGCCAAAACCCTAACTTTCTTAGATCATATATCCAAAAATATAGAGAAACAAGCTCTAAAATTTTCACATGAATTTCACCATGATTTCAGCTCCACATGGTAAAAATGTCATCTTTTTAAGCTTCGTAGAAAAAATGTTATAGGGAAAATCGAAGATTCCCTATTTGAAGAAGCGAAACCCTATAATCCCAAAGCTCTAATACCAAATGTTACGCAACCAACTCACAGAAAATATAGATCAACGACTTAAAATTTATCCTCTTCGAGGGAGAAACATATTTTACATTACATAAATGAACAATTCTTGGATGATACAAATGACAAGTCGTCCTTTGTATATATATAGGAGTGTAAGAGGTCACAATATAATCAGAGGTTGCATGACAATAATAATGTAAGGGCACAATAATAACAATAGTGGGCTTCTATGGGGCACAAAAATAAAAATATGGGGGCTACATGGGAACAACAATAACAATATGGGGGCTACATGGGAACAACAATAACAATATGGGGGCTACACTAACAATGAAAATAAGGGGGCTACACTAGTATTATAGGGACCTAATAGATTTTGAAATTTTTTGCAAAGAACATGGCATAAGAAGACAATTCATAATTGCAAATACTCCACAACAAAATTAGACCAATGCAACAAATGGCTAGAGCTACTTTGGATGAAATATATCTACCAAATACTTTTTGGGCTGAATTTGTTCATACAACTATCCATATTTTAAAAATTTCCCATCTCAAGCCAAATAGTGACAAGATTCTCTATAAATTGTGGAATGGAAAACCACCCTCAATAAAGCACTTGAAATTCTTTGGCAGGAAGTGCTACATCAAGAACAATGAAAATTTGTGTAATTTCAATGCAACAGAAGATGAAGGATATTTTTAGGATATTCAATTAACAACGAAGGCTATAGATGTTATAATAAAATATTATGAAAATTAGCTAACAACATTGATGTGAGAGTGGATGATGAGTTACCTCTCAAAGAAAGCAACCAATATTTATTAGTCCACCTGATCAGATCAACAATGAAGATGAAGCAGTACAACTTGAAGAAAAAAGAGGAGAAGAAGAATAAGAAGAAGAAGAAGAAGAAGAAGAGTGATCTCACCCAAATACCCCCTAAGAGTACGTTGAAAAGGATCATCTTATAAATCACATTTTTGGTAATATGGAAACATGAGTCCAAACTTGAAGAATATTAATAAATAACTCCATTCAAGCTCTTATTTTCATGTTTTCCATGATTGAGCCAAAATATTTTTCTCGGGAAAGCTAAGATAAGCTTTGGATAAAAGCCATGAATGAAGAATTAGATGAGACTGAGAAAAATCAAACTCAGGAATTAGTTCCAAGACTATTAACCAAAATTGTTATTGGCACAAAGTGGTTCTTTAGGAACAAATTAAATGAGGATGAACAAGTTGTGAGAGAAAAAGGCCAAATTAGTATGTAAAGGCTATGTTGAAGTTGAAGGAATAGATTTTGATGAAACTTTTTGTCCTATAGAAAGATTATAGGAAATTAAAATGTTTATATCATTTCCCTCACAAGTATTTCAAAGTTTATCATATGGATGTAAAATCATCATTCTTGAATGGTGAACTTGAATAAGAGGTTTATATAGAACATCCTAAAGTTTTTCAATTGTCAGAAAATCTTGAGGTAGTGTGTAACCTAGAAAGCATTATATGGACAAAAATAAGCACCCAGGGCATGTTATTCAAAATTAGACAAACAACTATAACATCCATGCTTCAAAAGAGGGACATATGATAGTAATTTCTATATCAAATCTAAAAATGATAATATTTCAGTTATTGTGGTTTATGTTGTCGACATCATTTTTGGCATTGATGGACATTTACTTGGCCAAAAGTTTGCAAATGATATGCAAGATGAATTTGAGATGTTTGTGCTTGGGGAACTCTAATTTTTCCTTGGATTATAGATTAACTAATCAACAAAATGTATATTAATTTCTTGAGGAAAATAACTCAAATAAATGTTGAATAAATTTTGGATGGAATAATATTCACTTGTCAATGCTCATATGGTCATTGGATAAACTAAGCCAAGATGATGAGTCACCAGAGTTAAATGAAACAATGTACAAATCAATAACTGGAATCTTTTTGTACCTAATAACATTAAGGCCAAATATTATACAAGTTATTGGTGTAGTTTCAAGGTATCAATCAACCCCCAAGCAAAGTCATCTGTTAATTGCAAAGAGGAATTTTGGGTATTTAAGAGCCACAATAGACTATGGAAAATGGTATCCCAAGGGGAAAAAATTCTTTTACTACATAGACAAAATGTTGATTGGGTTGGAAGTGTAGATGATAGGAAAATTGCAAGTGGTGGTGCTTTCTTCCCAGGGAAGTGTTTGGTGTCTTGGCTAAGAAAAAAGTAGACATTATATCAGTTTCTACTACTAATTTCAAGTACATAACAGTTACAACAAGTTGTACTCATATTGTGTGGATGAAGCAAATGTTAGAAGATGTGAAGGTAACTTACAATGAATCCATTCCCATTATATGTGACAACACAAGTACTGCTATAATTATATCCAAGAATGATATTCTTCACTCAAAGACCAAGCATATTTCCATAAAGTATCACTTTCTTAGAGAATGGGTGGATAATTATATTGCAATGTCAGAGCATATATCCACAAAAGAGAAAATTAATGATATTTTCACCAAGCCTCTTGCGAGAGATCCTTTTGAGTATTTAAGGAAAAATTTGGGAGTGATGTATCACTCATCCCTTTTATAGTGTTCTTCATTAGCAAATATGGTAATTGTCCAAATATGTCTTGAGATGGCTATATGGTTGGAAAGAAGAAAGTAGACCAATTTTTAAGATCAACATGAGAAATATAAGTTTAGGAGGAGTACAATGCACTATGAGATGGAAAGTTTTCATGTTTCTTAAGCCTCTATTTGTTTTTATTCAATTGGTATCGCTTCATTTAAGTGGCAACTACTTCAAATCAACAACTCATTATATCCAAGGTTATATCTTAAGCTCTTTAGGGGGAGAATGATCATAGGGGGAGTAACTAAAGCCCTTTGCCATTGATGTTAATGTAGAAATTTTGAATAATAAACACATATTCAATGGAGATTATCCTGATCATGTACTATTTCGGAATACATACACAATACATAAGCTCCTCTACGTTGATCATCAATATAGTAGAATCAATAACAATAAAACATCAAGAGCATGCACACATTAACACAGTATGTAACCCGGGGAAAGCTTACAGCTGAAAACCCCACACTATTTGTATATTAATGATTGAGAACATGTAACATTACAATAGTCAATACTCTCACATTATCCAGCACTATCTCCACCTGTTACACACAATACAGCTCAGATCTGATCTCCAAATATATTCCACTGCTTGCCTGCCTCCACTGCTCAATACCTGCTCAAGAATGGATGAGAATTGTTGAACCAAACTCGTATTTACCTCAAAATAATCACTCACACTGGGAATCATGTGAGCAGAGGCTATAATCACTTGGTATTGGCCAATTATCATTGGCATAAATCAATCCCATTGATTGTGCAAATCCTCATGCACAACTATAGTCACAACTGATAGCAATCTGATCCTCTAACACCTGTCCCTGTTGAACTGAACATCCACTGATATGCAACTGAGTTAACTAGCTTATTCCTTAGTTTCATTATGAGTTAATAATTAGTTTAACAACTCATCATTAGTCTATTTGCAGTTAGACGAATTACAACTAGTTTAACCAAGTCAAAGTGAACACAAATACATCAACTCCACAATCAACTCCACCAAACTCAACTGATTGAGTTCTAACTAAAGTCATGCATGCAACAACTCAACTGACCAACAAAGAAAACGTATTTCCTTCTGATAGCTGTATGTGCCACATCTGTAGCTCAAACTGAAGTGCTCCAAGAGAATAAGATAAAGTTTATAGTCTAAATATTATTATAAGCTAATAATATTTGACTGCTCTATAATTAGACTTGACAGTGTCACCGCTGTTGTCTAAAAATACAAGTCCATCTATTTTTTCCAACTTGACCAACCATCCATAAACAACATCCTGCAACTCATAGACATGATCCATATGTCTAAAAATAGACATAGTCTAAAAATATACTTTGCGCCATAATTTGCCTGCGGGCCCACTTAGTGAAGGCGACTCCTCTCCACTAAGCTCTATCATCTGGTTGCATTCTTAAAACTCCCTCTCAACAAGATACGGGTTATCAGCAACCCCTATCCTACCTCGGTGGTATTTGAATTTGCTCTTGGTGAGCACTTTCGTCAAGATATTAGCATCCTGATCCTCCATTGGAATGTATGAAAGTAACATGATTCTCCGTTGCACACAATCTCTGATATGATGGTACCTGATGTCAATATGCTTAGATCTATCATGAAATACAGGATTTGCTGAGAGTTTAATGCAACTCTGGTTATCACAATAAATCATAGTAGGCTCTAAATGAGAACTGAACAAACCAACCAGAATCTTCCTCATCCATATAGCCTCGCATGCAGCCAAACTTGTTGCCATATACTCGGCCTCTGCTGAACTAAGTGCCATAGATCTATGCTTCCTGTTGTACCAAGAAAATGTTGTTGACTCGATACTAAAGACCCCTCCTGATGTTCTCTTTCTGTCCATTGGGCTTCCTGCCTAATTGGCATCAATGAAGCCACATAGCTTCACCTCATCCTCCTGTCTGTACCACAATCCATATCCCGATGTGCCTCTCAAATAACGCAATAGATGCTTGTCTGCCTTCCAGAAGAGCTTGGTTGGATTAACCATAGCTTGTGAAAGTTGGTTAAAAGCATAGCATATATCGGGTCATGTATTGACCAGATACATAAGCGACCCCACCAACCGTCGATAAACAGTGACATCCTCCTTCCTCCAACCTCCAGGAAGAGGAGTATCAACAGGCTTGCAGCCATGCATGTTGAACTTCTCTAGTATCTCCCAAGCATACTTGCCCTGAGAAACAAATAGTCCATCACTATGCTGCTAGATTTCCAATCCCAGGAAATAATGAAGGAGGCCCAAGTCCTTCATGTCAAACTCCTTAACAAGATCATCCTTGCATGAAAGTATCAACAACTCATCACCCGTTAGAATCAAATCATCTACATAGAGTACGATGATAAGCAACTTATCCTCCACCACAATCTAGTATAGGTTAGGATCCACTTCACTCTTGGAGAATCCAAGTCCAATGAAATCATTGTCTATCCGTGTGTACCAAGCACATGGTGGTTGTTTCAACCCATACAACGCTTTCTTGAGCCTGCACACATGCAACTCGCTGCTCAAGATATCAAAACCTTCAGGCTACTCAATGTAAACCTCCTCCTCAATGACTCCATTGAGGAACACAGTATTCACATCCATATGATGAATGTGTCATCCCATCTGCGCTGAGAGAGCAAGAATCGTCTGTATGGAAGAATACCTTGCGACAGGTGCAAAGGTCTCCTCATAATTGATCCCCTCTACCTGTGAAAAGCCTCGGGCAACAAATCTTGCCTTCTACTTCTCCACACTCCTGTCAGCTGCCTGCTTAACTTTGTAGATCCATCTCAAACCCACCACTGATTTCCCTTCTGGTCTTGGGACAATCTCCCATGCACTGTTTCTGACAATTGAATCATACTCTTCCACCATGGCGTCTACCCATGCGGGACAGTCCACATCTTCCTCGAAAGAGGATGGCTCAGTCATGACACATTTGCTCATAAGAGCCATGTATCCAGTGTACCCATCAGGTGACTATCTTTGCCTGCGTTGTATGGAGTACTAAAGAAGGTATGTTTTTTATAATTATTTTGGCGTCTTTTCATTAGAACTTAAAAACCTTTTTGCATAGTGAACTCGGAAAATGATAAAGAATTGTAATAAAACATGTGAGATTAATATGCAAGACGAAAACACTGACAATTGTCATTTCCTTATGTAGGATGAAGGAAAAATGAGAAATTTCCATTCCAAAGGAAAAGACAAGGACGGGTTAATTGCTGTCCCTTTGACGGGAGCATAGATTATTTTAGGGGCGAATGTTCGCCCTTTGGCGAAATTAAGGGGTTTTAAATTTTTAGTGGACGAATATTTTGTATCATAGTACATTTTTACAAATCACCTAAAATAGCCCACCTTATTTTAAGGGAGAGGGTAAAAAAGGTAAATTTAGCCCTTGAAATTAGGATTTACAACCTTCCATTCGCCCATTTTCAAGAATAGGTCTTATTTAAGTGAATCCATTCACCCATTTTCAAGAATAGGTTTTATTTAAGTGAATCCTATGGGCCAAATACCATATTTATAAAAGAGGTATGGTAAATTAATCAAAATATAAATAAATGAGAAGTATGGTAAATAAATAAAACATTTTTTATATTTACTCCATAAGTCACCTTATATACATGCAAGGGTGTAAACAAATAAAAATATAAGTAAAGTGGAGGTTTGGTAAATAAATAAAACTTCTTTTTATACTTACTCAAAAGGTATGGTAAATAAATAAAAATATAAATAAACTAGACGTATGGTAAATAAATAAAACATCTTTTTATATTTAGTCCATAATCCTCGTTCTATTTATGAAGGCTCAAGAAAGAGGTTTTATTTAAGTGAATCCTATGGGCCAAACACCATATTTGTAAAAGAGGTATGGTAAATTAATAAAAATATAAATAAACAAGAGGCATGGTAAACAAATAAAACAATTTTTTATATTTACTCCATAAGTCACCTTATATTTACGAACACTAAAAAAATGCGTTATATTTAGGTGAAACCTATGGAACAAATACCATGGGCTAGATTATTATTAATACCATGAAAAACACGTTATCAACCCTAATATTAGTATTAATAAAAATAAAAATGGCACATGATTGCAGCCTATTTAAATGGAGCAATTAAACTAGCATAGATCCATCTTTACTTTGGATCTACTAACCCCCGTGAGGTATCAAATATCATGATATGGAAACTAGCATAGAGGGAAAAAATATTTGATCCCTCTCGGGCTTGGTGGATCAAAAGTAAAAATGGATGTTGTAATTTAATGTATATTAAACATTTTAGCTTGGTTAAAATAAAAAATGAAATAAAAATCAACTATTAATTTTATTAATTTTTATAAATTACTAAGTGTATTTTTTAAGCTCAGGTTTTTATGATAACCCATGGTATTAAACCCATGGTAATACCATGGTATTCATGTGAAGCAAAGACTATTTAAAGGGGAAAATTCTATCATCTTAGATCCATTTAATTCTGGGTCTACCAACGTGCTCAAAGGGATAATAGTTCATCCCCCTACAGAGTGGTAGGTGGAGTTAAGATGGATATAGGTTGGTTTTTATGATAATGAAGATATTAAACAGACTTAGGAAATTATATTGTAAAAACATTTTAAGGTGAATGGTTAAAGCATAGACATTGGACAAGTATATTTTATACTTCTGTTTTAAACTAAAACAAATCCAGGGCTAAAAGGAATAGATTGATTGCACTAGTCATCTTTCTATAACTTTTCAACGTAGGCTGGAGTAAACAGATTGTAATTTGGGTAATTTTTCTAACTGCAAACAGGAACATACTTGTGTATTGGCAGGGTGGTTACGAGGTCCCTAGAAATGATGAATTTGAATTTTTACTTGTTTTATATATAGTATGAATTTGAATTTCTCTTGGTTTTATATATAGTATTAGGTTTTTTCTCATGTTTTCTATGAATGACACAGGTGAATTTTATCCTACACGGACTAGGTTATTGATATGTAATTTTGGTAATTTTGATTTCAAAATATATTTTAAATAAATCCAATGATTTCATTTGTGTATTCAATAAACACAATATTCTAATGGAATTTTTCATTTGTGGTTTACCTATACAGATTCCATGGAGAAGTATTAGTGGTGTGACATCAATTGTCCTCAAGTAGAGGCTTTAGTTTTACTCTTTTCTCGAAGCAAATACTTTCTTCCAACATTCTTGAGTTCCATGAAAAATTTGAAAGTCCTAATAGTATTCAATTATGGGTTCAAGAGAGACATAGTATTCAATTATGGGTTAAAGAGATCCACATTGAATGATCTATCAACCTTATCTTCACTTAGTTTAAGACTATTCACTTGGAGAGGCTACATGTGCCCCCACTTCAAGAGCATAGTAAAGTCATGTAGAACTTAGAGAAGCTATCTTTAAGCTTTTAGTGAAGATTGGAAAAATGTCTGGGTTCAATAACACCCAGTCGAGCATTAGCTTCCAATAATGCTCAGATTTTAACCTGGAGCACTTTTGTTGATTTTGAGGAGATGCCCCCCCTCATATTTTGGTTGACACATCTTCAGTTTGTGAATGGGACTATTATAACTGTCATTTCTACGAAGTTACCTGATGATTGGGGAACTTTAATCTTTAAAATGTTAAAGGAAGGAAAGA
>APFE031075469.1:0-10024 GCA_000404065.3 Pinus taeda | reverse complement strand
GGTCGACCCTATGGCTAATGTATCACTGAACGGAGGCCAATATGCACGTTGCAATGGAAAATGGTTTTCCCTAACCTAAATGGTAGTGAGTGAATGATACCTACCATGATGAGTCAGTATTCATGGGACCAAAATAATGTCCTGAAGAAGTCTCCAAAATATCCTGAAAAGACAACCCACTCTCGACAATCCAAGCCCATAGGTCAAAACAAACCATGAGACAAAAATCAATTTTTGAAAAAATATTTTGCAATTTCAAAGTTATATATTGACTTTTGGACTCAGTGTTTTCATTTTTGTTTGGAGCAAAGATTTGTGGAGAAAAAAGGAGCAAGCTTTCCTCTGAACAATTGGATTCTTCAAATCGCCCCAAAGTTATCAGGTAACCCTTAAATCATGCTTGCAATGTTTTGTGATAGTTTTTATAAGTTTTCTTAAAGTTTTTACTGTGGGAAATTATGCCCAAAAATCCAACTATGTGTACATGCGGGTTGGATGCGATCAACTTGTGTATATGAAGACCCTACACGTGACTATGTGTAAAGGGAACCCACGTGTATGCTAGTTAAAGTTTAAAAATAAAAACTAACGGTTGAAACTAAAAATTTTTGCAGGATGACCATCACATGGAGGGAAAGAGAGCATACCAAAATTGATAATGAGGTAATGAATGACCAAAATGCACTAAACGCTTTGAGAGGTTGTGGCTTATTGAAATTCTTCAAAATTCCAAACATGAAAGAGAACCCATGCTTGCTCGAACTACTCATCCACTACTGGAGTGCAGAGTATGATGCCTTCATGATAGACCATATCCCTCTATGGATTGAGGTTGAAGACATCTACTTTATTACAGGTCTCTCCCAAAGAGGTGAGGTCATGCATTTGACTGGCCAGACAAGAAGTAGTCCTTTAGTAGAAGACTATGTACATATATACTGTCCTCGACACCCAGAGAAGATTGTAAGTCAAATGCCAATCAAACACATGGAAAGTTTATCTATGTGGATTCTGCTATTTACCATTGCAACGGTAAATGGATCAGCTTCATTGCATCATGTAGAATGTTTCACTGTAGATGAAACTGATTATGCAATGTACTAAAGAAAAATACTTAATCTACTTCTACAATGAAACTCGCTGAAGCTTAATCAATTTCGAGGAAGATCAAATAGAACACATATAACAAAGAATGAGAAATCAATTACACATGAACATAGAAGAATACTCTGGGGAAAGGCTCAGCTAAAACCTTGCTATTTGTATTATCATACAAGTGGAAATATCTCAGGATTACACAAAGCTTTAGCTCACAAGCTATCCAGCTCTCAGTACAATCCCTCAATGCTACTCATAGACTGAATAGACACAACATAAGCCTTCCTTCAGTCCTCCAGGCCTCCTATTTCCTTGTGCAGTTTCTCCTGGGTCCTCTAGCTACCACCTGTGTGATATTCCCTTCTCACACAACTCACCAAACTCAGAAATAACTGTGCAATCCTCAAGGAATGAATTCCTTCTGCATGAAAGATATATCTTCAAGGGAATATTCTTGCAACTGATAGTAGATTGTCCCATCCTCTGATATCAACTAGGTATCTGAATGAACTGACATGCATGAGTTATTTATGACAGAATATTCAGTTATCTGAAGTACACTAGTTACATGCATGCATGCATTAACTAACCGAACTCACAATTAGTTCCAAAAATTGTTGGAACTAATCTAATTGGACTTAACTTAGTTAACTGAGCTAACTAATTACAACTCAAAGTATAACTCATCCCAATCTCCTTAATTAAGGGATAACTTCCTCAACAAAGGGATAACTGTTGCATGTCTTCACATAGACTTCATGTTTGATTTTCTCCAATTAACTAACTCAAGATGAATTAATTAATTATTTTTCAAATAGCTGCTAAGATCAAGTTCGAATTTTAATTCTCAATTTTAGTTCAGGGACTAAATAGAATTGGAATGTATCCTGAAATGCTATTTATAGGAATGTTATTTTTAGCACTTCTATTTTTAGCATTTCTTGTTGCTATTTTCAACGCTACCTCTCAACAAGAAAGGGATTATCTATCACCCCGATCTTGTCTCTGTAGAACTCGAATTTTCATTTTGACAATGCCTTAGTCAAAATATCTGCATCCTTCTCCTCAGTCAAAACTTACAACAACAACATGATCCTCTTCACCACACAGTCTCGAAGATGATGATACCAGATATCGATGTGCTTGGACCTGTCATGAAATATTGGATTCTGAGAGAGCTTGATAGAACTCTAATTATCGTAATAGATCACAGTTGGATCCATCCTCTGATCAAATAATCTGACTAGAATTTTCCGCATCCAAATGGCCTCACATGTTGCTTGACTGGCAGCCATGAATTCAACCTTTGCTGAGCTAAGTGCAACTGACCTCTATTTCCTGCTGTACCAAAAAACTGCAGCTAAACCAAGGTTGAAAGTTCCTCCTAAAGTTCTCTTCCGATTTGATGGATTCCCTCCCCAATCTCGACCTATGAAGCCCTAAAGCTTCACTTCCTCTGTTCGTCTGTACCATAATCCATATTGAGATGTGCCTCTGAGGTATCTCAGCACATGCTTCACTTCCTTCCAAAACATCTTGGTAGGCTGACCCTTAGCTTCACTCAGTTGGTTCACTACAAAGCACAAATCTGGTCGCGTGTTCACTAAATACATCAATGAACCCACAAGCTACCGATAAACAATAATAGCTACTACCTCACCTGAAGTAGCATCCTCCTTCCTCTAGTTACCTACTAGAGGAGTTTGCATGGGCTTGGAATTCTCCATGTGGAATCTCCTAGGTCTCATTGGCATACTTTCCTTGAGAAAAAAATGCTTCCCCATCCTTTTGCCACACTTCCATGACTAGAAAGTAGTGCATGCGACCCATGTCTTTCATCTCGAACTCTCTTGCAAGTTCCTCCTTGCAAGACTTGATCAACTGAGCATCGCTTGTCAATATCAGATCATCAACATAAAGAAAACTTATTAATGGATTACCTTCTACCATGATGTGGTATAGGTTCACATCCACTTCACTCTTTATGAGCCCAACCCGGTGAAATAGCTGTCAATACTCGTGTACCAAGCACGAGGTGCTTGCTTCAGCCCATACAAAGCTCTCTTGAGTCAACACACATGTGAATCACGATAAAAAGTCTCAAATCCTTCCAGGTGCTCTATGTACACCTCCGTCTCAATCTTACCATTGAGGAACACAATCTTCACATACATCTAAAGGATCTTCCAAACCATCTGTGTTGATAGTGCCAACATCGATCTGATAGATGAGTACCTTGCTATAGGAGCAAAGGTCTCATCATAGTCGATCCCCTCGACCTGTGAGAAACCACAGGCAACAAACCTTGCCTTATGTTTCTTAACACTACCATCAGCTACTTGCTTTACCTTGTAAAGCCATTGGGAACTCAACTTGTCCTCTGGTCTTGGAACAACATCCCAAACACTGTTCCAAACTATGGAGTCATACTCCTCCACCATAGCATCAACCCAGACTGGCTGTTGCACTACTTCATCGAAGGAAGATGGTTCAGTCTCTATACATTCCCCAACCAAGGCCATGTAACCAGTCTACCACTTAGGTGACCTCCTCTGTCTGTGCTGAGAAGATGATTGTCCCTCTTTCTCTCTCGCATCCATCATCAATCTGTCAGCTTCCCTTGAGCATTTCCAACCATCTATGGAACACTCTACATGAGTGGATGTCTCCACTCCTGGATCCTCTGCATGTGGCTACTCTGCATCAGTCTGAGGCTCCTCCTTCTTAGGAACCAAAAGTTACTCCTCTGCATGCAACTTGAGCTTCCTCTCAAGGGAAACTCACATGGTGTTCTGCTCATCGAACTTCAGATCTCTATGTACCACTGTCCTCTGACTGGTAGGCAAGAACACCTGATAGTTGTGGGGTGTATTAGTGTACCACACAAGTATCCCCAACTCAACTGTTAGCTCTAGCTTCTTCCGGGCATCTTTGGTCACATGGAAAAATACCGATGAGCCAAAGATCCTGAAGTGACTCACATCTGGTCTCTTCCCAGAAAAAGCCTCCTCCAGTGTCTTCATTCCAAGTATACCATGCGGGCTTCTGTTCTGCAAGTATATTGTTGTATTGCATGCTTCAGCCCACAAATGAAGTGGCAGGCCTTGGTCATGCAACATTGCTCGAGCTACTCCCACAATCATTTTGTTCTTCCTTTCAGCCAACCCATTTTTTTGTGGGTTATGGGGTGTCGTCAACTCCCGTTTAATTCCTTCTGCTACACATAAGTCCTTAAACTATTGAGAGACATACTCTCCACCCTTGTCGCTTTGCAAGGCCCTTATTTCCAAATTCTTTCTCAACCAAGGCTTTGAACTCACAAAACCTTGAGAAGGTGTGATCCTTCTTCAGCATGAAGTAGATCCAACATTGACGAGAAAGATCATCAATAAAAATAACATAGTACCTTTGTTTAGTGGTGGAGGCTGTCGAGAAGGGTCCACACACATCTGTATGAACTCGCTCTAAGATTACTTCAGCTTGATTGTCTCGATCCTAAAAGGAAGATTTTGCATACTTTCCCAAGGTACAGCCTTTGCATGTATCCAGTTGCTGTAGTTTACCCTTGGGAAGTTCGGTAGAAATCCGCTGCATGATCTTCAAGGCCCCATGGTGCAAGTGGCCTAATCTTCTATGCCATATCTCGCCAAGATCTTGGCTTTGCATAAACTCTAATTTGGAACTAAATGCAGCATAGTCATCTACCTCTAGCTTGTAGAGATTCTTTACTCGAATCCCAATCCTCTTGGTTTGTCCAGTGCCGATGTGCCTCAAGAATTCCTTTCCTTTACTAAAGACTACGTCATAGCCTTTGTCTTCCAACATAGTGATGGATACCAGGTTCTTCTTCAGACTAGGCACATACTTCACATTAGTCATGGCGAGAGGAGCTCCATGCTCCCTCTGAAACACAATTGTGCCTGCACTTGAAACACGGTACTTTCCATCATCGCCCATCTCTATGCATGTTTGAACGTCCTTCTCCTCCAAGGTACTAAATAAACTCTTATCGCCGGTCATGTGGAATGAGGCTCCACTGTCCAAGTACCAAACACAACCCACCATTGATGAAATCATGAATGCGATGAGGGTGAAATCCAATTTGAATTATGAGGCTAGCGCCTCACCATCTGACCCTTTCGAGGATCCCTTCTTGGAATTTTTCTGTGGACAATTTGTAGCATAATGGCCCACCTCATCATAATGAAAACATTGTACTTTCGATTTGTCAATCTTATTACCACCATGGGAAGAAATCAACTTGGAATGAGAATCCTTCTCCTTTCCTCTCCTTGCCTTACTAGCTAAGGCTAGATTTTCTTCATCATCCTTGGATGAAGAACCATCTCTGGTGCTCCTCCTGATCTCCTCCTTCATCAAATCCGACCACATTCGTTCCTAATTTGGTCGTTTCTCTCTTCCATTCACTGAATCCTAGTAACTATGCCAGCTCTTGGGAAGACCGAGGAGAGAAAGACTCACCATATCATCATCAACTGTCATGATTCCTACACTTCCAAGATCATCCTGTAGGTGGTGAGCTTGTTTAGATATGTAGAGATCATGTCGCCCTTTTCACACTTGATTTTTTGAAGCTTGTCTTTTAGTGCTAGCTTCTTCTGATTGTTGTTGTTCTGATATATATCCTTCAATGTTTTTCACATTGAAAATGTTGTCTCCTTCCCATGGAGACTTGAGACAATGTGGTCTTGAACTCCCTCCAGAAGGGTCCTCCTTTCTCTAGCCACACATATTAGCTGTTGTTGGTTTGGGGACTTCTTAATCAATGAGGTCCTTCAAACCATTATCCTCTAATACCACTTCCATGTGATCCTTCCAGGCTATATAATTCGAGCTGCCATCCAGGGCATACTCGAGTCTCAAACCGTTGAACGCCATTGGTGAAATTTGAGATGTGATAAGAATTTGATTTCTATAATCAGGAACTTCAAACTTTGAACTTATCCCTTCTTTTTATTTCTCCACTTTGATCAACTTGGCTCTGATACCATGTAGAATTTTTCACTATAGATTAAATTTATTATGCAATGTACTAAAGAAAAATACTTAATATACTTCTACAATCAAACTTGCGGAAGCCTAATCAATTTTCAGCAAGATCAAATAGAACACATATAATAGAGAATGAGAAATCAATCACACATGAACACAGAAGAATACTCTAGGGAAAGCCTCAGCTAAAAACCCCACTATTTGTATTATCATACAAGTGGAAATATCTCTGGATTACAAAAAGATTTAGCTCACAAGCTATCTAGCTCTCACTACAATCCATTAATGCTGCTCATAGATTGAATAGACACAACATATGCCTTCCTTCAGTCCTCTAAGCCTCCTATTTCCTTGCGCAGTTTCTCCCGGGTCCTATGGCTGCCCCCTGTGTGAATTCACCTCTCACACAACTCTCCAAACTCAGAAATAACTACACAATCCTCAAGGAATGAATTCCTTCTTCATGCAAGAGATATCCTCAAGGGAATATTCTTGTAACTAATAGTACACTATCACATGCTCTGATCTCAACTGGGTCTCTGATTGAACTAACATGCATGAGTTATTTATGAGAGAATATTCAGTTATCTAAAGTACACTAGTTACATGCATGCATACATTAACTAACTGAACTCACAATTAGTTCCACAAAGTGTTGGAACTAATCTAACTCGACTTAACTCAGTTAACTGAGCTAACTAATTATAATTCAAAGTAAAACTCATCCTAATCTCTTTAATTAAGGGATAACTGTTGCATGTCTTCACATAGACTTCATGTTTGATTTTCTCCAACTAATTAACTCAAGATGAATTAATTAATTATTTTTCAAACAGCTGCTAAGATCAAATTCGAATTTTAATTCTCAATTTTAGTTCAGGGACTAACTAAAATTGGAATGTATCCTGAAATGCTATTTATAGAAATGCTATTTTTAGCACTTCGATTTTTAGCATTTATTGTTGCTATTTTCAACACATCAGGCATCACAAGTGTCCATGAGCCTGGCAATGGAATGCCTTACCATGGTATTTGATTAGTGCACACCTCTTCTAACTAACATGAAGAGCCAATTGACCTCTATATAGAAGGGTTAGACAAAGAAATTTGGATATGGGACTACCTTATTCTCATTCTTCTTCAAGAAGGTACCTGGGCTACGTCCAAAAGTATCAGTGTCCATCAATAGCCCAAGAGATCCTCAAATGGGTAGATGGGCGGACTTGATGAAATTCCTTGGAGGTGGGGACATGCCTAGAATGACTTTTGATGATGAGTTTTTCACTTGGTGGGACCAACAGATCATCACAGTCGACGACTATCCCTATGCTAGTATGGATTTCCAAGGAGATCCAAACTTAGTGTTGCCACCAAACGAAACATGGGGAGACATAGGTAGCAATATTTTAAGCTTTTGTAAATTTTTAATATTTTTTTGGATTTTTTAATATGAAATGAACTTAGAAATATTTTTGATGAGACAAAATACTGAAAAAATTACCATGTTCCAGATGTAGGTCCAGTGAGACCAAATGGATTTCTGAGGGATAGGCATTGTAGAGGAGGAGCCGAGGAGGTAGCAGTTAAGACAGAGAGAGTCCTATATGCAGTTCAAAGAAACTTGGTGAGACTAACTCACTAGGTACCTATGATATCCATAGAGGATCTACCTGAGGAGATGCAACGGCACATGGTAGGGGTACCACGGGACTGGGTCCACATACTTCGGCATGTAGCTAATTCAGTAGTTAACGTTTTAGCCACTCATCCTGAGTCGGGGCGATAGACATACCTATATATGACTAGACATGATTATGGCCATGAACCAAAATTTTGAGGGCATATTGTCCCAATTTTGTATATTAGTTTTTGAGCACTTTATCTATAATTTTATGATATATATACAGATTTGACTTTTGATGTTATTTAATTTGATGAATGATTAATATGCTAATATAATGCTTGATTAGCAATAGAGTCTACTAATGAATTCTCATATCGTGGAATGTGAATATATGTAATATAAATAAATGATCGTTGCAACATTCTCACTCCAAAAAATTGGCGATATAGATAAGGATCACGAACCCGATAAATGTTATTTAACTGTGCACCACTAGCTATGAGTCTAGGTAAATGAGCAACGAATCAATCCCATAAAAAATTTCTTCGGATAGTAAATTAAGAATGACAGTATACTCAACAATGTTATTCAAAGCAGTGCCAATATATACACCCCTTGACACCATCAACTAGCCAGATGGATAATAAATCACCCAATCTATGGAAGTGAGATTCCAAGTATGCTGACTAGCACCATCTGTGAATCCAAAATATATCGAATCATCCATCAACACCCGCCGAAGCAGGTCAAAAAATGTCAATATCACAAAATTCCAGACAAATATGTACAAAAATACAATATAATAAACAAGCAATTGCTCGACCGAAGCCTAAGCAAAATAAATCTTAAGGTGGAGCCCATTTCGGGGCTCTGCCAGCTTGTTCCCTTCAAAATCAATTTATTCATAGGCCCCTTTTCCCAAAATGCGTTTGACTAAAAAGGGAACATACCACATAGGCTTGAATTTTCCTGCCCCTAGGGCGCCTTTGTCTTGGTCATAGTCTAAGACAAGGTCGCCTTCATAAAAGACCTGAGGATGGAAAACTTTATCATACTCAGTTTTAAGCCTCCTCTTATAGGCTTCATTTATTATGGCTACATCTCGACGCTACTCATCGAGATGTTCCAAATGAACGAGGGCTTCTTCAAGACTAGACGTCTCTGGAAGAAGTTCTACAACTAGCTTAAGGGAAAAAATTTCACATTCCATAGGAAAAATAGATTCCAGCCCATAAACTAATTGAAAAGGAGTAAAACCGATGGTATTCTTCACTGAGGTTTGGTATTCCTAGAGCACCGAGTACAACATGATGTGCCAATTGGACCGATTTTTGTCAATTTTCCTTTACAGGATAATCTTAAGGGACTTATTCACGACTTCGACTTTCCCATTGGCCTGAGGATAATATGGAGACGAATGCTCCTACCAGAAGCCCAACTTTGAGAGCCAATTCGGTCGTCAGTTGATTCTGGAAGTGACTGCCATGGTCAGTGACAATCTCTCTTGGGATACTAAAATGTGAAATAACCTGGCTGAAGAGAAACAAGGTTGCTATTTCATTATCATTTTTGTAGGTTTTAACCCCGTACAGAAATTACCTGCATACGAATTCTAAATCACAGAAAAATAAATAATGAGAGAGCATAACACATAAAAAACATATATGCACAGAGATTTTCCCCTGGATCCCAAAGCTGGGACTACCAGATTGATTTTTTATTATATTCCTTTCAATGTTACAATACATATTTATACATGCCGAAGCATCCAATAACATGGACCGAAAACCATCACGTCCAATACCATGGACCAAAAAGCCATCGCATCCAATACCATTGACCGAAAACCATCGCGTCCAAAAAACATGTGCGAAAATCATGCACAAAACCATAGGTGGGTCCACCCAACCTAACATAGGGTCCAAAACCAAAATTTTCCGGACCCCATAAAGTGGGGTTACGGGTACCCCTCAAACCCCCTGTTAACTATGTGGAAAGAATATAACACAACCCAACAATCTCCCACTTGTTGTTTTCTTTCCACAGGGGGCACAGGAGAGCTTAGCCATTTTTCCAGCCCTGAAACGCCCATTGTTTCTCTACACCAAGAGAACTTCTCAGAGCTCACAGATTTTGTCAATGCATCTGCAGTATTCTTCAAAGTGTCCACCTTTACCAGCAACACCTTTTTGTCTTCTATATATCCCTCACAAAGTGATACTGGACATCAATGTGCTTTGTCTTTGAATGATAAGCAGGGTTCTTTGCCAAGAAAATTGCACTTTGGCT
>APFE031075454.1:932-16393 GCA_000404065.3 Pinus taeda | reverse complement strand
CTTTGAAATTTTACACCACTGTGTGTAAAAATTTCATTTACATTCACTGCTGTGTGAAAACAAAAATTACAGGGATTTGCACATTTACCTTTTCACTGTTGTGTGAAACAATTCATGGTTTCACATACTTGCCCATTGTTTTTCTTCTTTCACTTCTCTGCCTTCTCCTTCTCCTGCACTGCTGTGCATTCCTTTTCTTACATTACATTACAAACAAAAACTTTACACTGCTGCTGCATTTTTTTCATTTCAAATAAAAAACATTCATGCACTTCTGTGCATTCCTCTGGTTTTTCTTCGCTGGTATTTTACAGGTGCTGCTGACCCTGTTTTTATTTTCACCATGTGCGATTCACACTTCTCACAACAATCCTCCTGTTCTTTCATTGGCTACTGCGAGGCCACACATTTTCTCTGCGTGTGCAATGCGATACTGTATATCTCAAATGGAATCAACGCCCCTTTACAAAAACATATGCAAAAAAAATAATAATAAAACTTACATTGTATATTACTCCCATACTTCATATTAACCCGCCCTAAGGAAAAAACATTAAAACTTTTACCAAAACATGTCATTGCATTAACATAGGGTATGGACGATTATGTTATTCCATGCTGCATTAATTTATTAACAGTGCCGTATGTACTTTGATGACTTTAATGGGTGGAGAACTTTCCTTTGAATCCGACGGCGGAGAGAGAACAACCAAATGAGAACAACCAAATCGGACGCATATCGCTTCCTTAATCCACACAACTCAAACGATTTTTAACGTCAGGGGAATGGTGGTTTAAGGTTCGTACAGAGGACGCCTGGCTGCAGCGGATTGTGTCGGATGCCTCAAGGGAAAAACAGCCTTTGGCAAAAGGCAGTGCGAAATGGCTTAGTGGTTTTCGGAAGAGGTTTTGTTGTTGCCGTTTAATGCTCCCGCGGGGCATCCGCCAACATTTCACGCAGTTGGAATTAATATTGCAACAAATATATAGTTATACTGTCCCTTGATATCGATTAGATTCAATTCAATTATTCCCATTCTCATCAATTCTCATTTGGAATTCATAAAAAACCAGTTGGTTATCATGGCTTCTTCTTAGCTTTCTAGATTATTAACTCGTTCGTCTGTAGCTCGCCGAAAGAGTACTTCATTTGCTCAAGCGCGTGCAAGAATCATCGGTACCACCACCCAAGGTATAATATCACCACCCTGTTTTTCTATCAAATATACTCATATCTTTCTAACGACATTAATTTGTTTTGCAGATCAAAGGATTTTCAAGCGTGAATACATTGCAGGAAATCCTCCATCTAGGACCTCCACTAGAATTATAATAGAAGCCGAATTCGATGGCTAGCCAGAGTCTTACTGCAAGTGGCTGAAAACAAGCTAATTAAGCAGAAACCTAACTAAAAAGCCAAGCCACTTATGAGCAGCATTACGGCAAGTGGCCGAAAACAAGCTGATTACGCAGAAATCCTAACTAAAAAGCCACGCTATGTATGAAAACAAGCTGATTACCCAGAAATCCTAACTAGAAAGCCACGCCATGTATGAGCAGCATTATGACCAATGGCTAAAAAAAAGCTGATTACTCAAAAATAACGATATACGGTACTCTCATATTGCTGAAAACAAATTGATTACCAGAAATAATGGTATACGGTAAGTTGGTATTCTCATAGTTTGCCTCATTAAAATAAAATGTACATATATATTTGTTACATTAAAATACAATGTAAATATAAACCGTAATGATTGAAATTAACATTATATTAACAAAATTTGGAAACTTAAATAACTAATTCATAAACACATAACTTATCACCCACTTTCTTTACAAAAATAATGTGTGAAACACAAATAATGTATGGATATAACTTCTATATCTTTTCTTACTTTTGGACATATATTTCAATATCCAAAATGACATAATATTATGTGTAGCTCATACACAAAGAATCAACCGCAACCAGTTGTTAGTGGGCTCATTGACACGATGTGTATATTTCATTAACATTTCCATAGGCGGCCGTCCTACAGCAGCCCTAAAAGGAACTGCAGTTATCTTGAATAAAGATCCTACAGCGATAAAGAGAATCCCCAAAATCCCTAAAAAAATACCACCAGATCGAGCACCGAACTGGCCGATCATTCTGCTGGCATCTCCCATTCACTATACCCGTTTCACTGCTGAAGTGCTCACCTAAAGAACATGTTTCTTCGGGGCCAACCAAAAAAGACGATGAGTCCTTACACCGGAGTATGCCCTAAGGTCTTGCCTCACCTGAGTCTGCATCACCTGAGCCCACCTGATTATGCCTTACAAGAGCCTGCAGTCTCCCCCGGCATCTAGTACGCTTTTTGTGACTTGCCCACTCAATGTAGCTACAGGTTTGAACTTAACGCAGCTACAGGTTTGAACTTACCGCAGGGACTTGATGCCTCCCAGCTCATCTTGTTTAAGTTAGAAATTATTTAAAAAAATGTAGATAATATTGTTATGTTTAATGAAATCAAAATATTTTGTAAGTCTATTAAATTTATGTTTGAGTTTTCATTCATAGGAATCTGGTACCGTGAGGGGATTGTTATAGTTTTTATTTAGCATAAATTAATAAAATGATATGTAAAGAGGATAAATTAATTACTTGCCAACACAAATATTTTCATAAATTTTGGTGTTTATTAATCACTAATAAATTTGCACATTTACAAAAATATTCATATTTATTAAAGAATTAGAGACATATAAATAATAGTAAGTGGTGACTCTTAGATCATAGATATAAATTAAATGGTTGGTAGACTAAGAGATTTCAAAATTGTGATCTTGCATTTCCAGAATAGTCACATTAAAGCTTCTCTCATTGACATTTTCGGCCATGAAATATGGCTGAGAAGGACAAAGATATGAAATGAGACTCATACAGAGCGATAAATAGGTGAAAGTGAGTGTTTTTTTCTCACAAAAGCTTCCAATGTCAAAAGATTTAAAAATTATAAAATTTCATTAAGACTTAAGTACATGAACATCTAAAATACATGTAATCCATTCCACTTTACTATGAAGATTGTTAATTTATGAATAGATTTTGTTACAATACAATGGGCAATACAATAGGATATTGATATCACATATAAAAGGTAATATGGTGACAATAACTAATGGCAAATATGTTATTTACATGAATGACTTATTTCAAAGCTTGACAATAATCCAACAATTATGGTACAAAATGAATGTGGCATTAATCCATATAGGATTGTAATGTGCAAAGGTTGCAATAATTTATTCAAGTTATAGCCCAATCAAATG
Source organism: Pinus taeda (assembly GCA_000404065.3). Classification (NCBI taxonomy): domain Eukaryota; kingdom Viridiplantae; phylum Streptophyta; class Pinopsida; order Pinales; family Pinaceae; genus Pinus; species Pinus taeda. Next base: position 13,075 of record APFE031075454.1, on the reverse strand, counting down.
TTCAATTCTTTTTAGTGATATTGAAAAATAATGATTTATTTTCTTTTGAAACTTTTAGATATGAATTGTGTGTGTAGAAGCTTTCCTTGTCAGAAATTTAGATTGGACACTCCACCCATCTTGACTAACTAGAAATGAGATAGATAGTAAGAGTGAAGTTTTTGTGTCCAATGTTTCTTGTGGACATTTCACCCATCTTCATGCACTAGAAATGAGGTAGATATTAAGTGTGAGAATTGATCAACATTATAAATAATAAAAGAGTGAGGGCCCTAATAATGATCATTAAGATGAAAATATTAATTAGATGAAAAGTAAATTAGAATGGCATATTTCATTGATAATTAATATTAAGCCTTAAAAGTTTTTGACATGTATAGAAATTTTAATTTAATTCTTTAAAAATTAATTCAAAGCTTGATAATAGAATAATAAGTTTATTTGATTTTTTATATTATATATTATTTATTTATATATAGTTTAGGGTTTATGTAGATAAATATTTATAAATAGAGTAAAAGATAGGAGACTAAAAATAAGGTTTTATTTTTTATACAAATTTATTTATAATTAATCTGAAAATATGTATTTAGATTAATGGTCTAAATTATTAAGATATAAAGTTGTAATATTCTAAAGTGTAGTGGGATTATTATATTATATATATATATATATTATATATATAGAATTTTACTATTTGCATATATAAATAAATTTTTCTAGCTATAATTACCAAGATATTAGGTAAAAAATATTTATATTTTTTATAGGATTAATATCATACATTATTTTAGGAATAATGTTATATTATTTTATAATAAATTTATTTGGTAATGGAATAAGCAAAGATGGTCATCCTTATATATGAATTATTAAAGATTTTAAGGATTTTAAAGAAAGAGCGAAGAAAAGAAACGTAGGAAAAGAAAGGAAGGAAGAGGGAGGGAAGGAAAGGGGTTAAGAAGTCAGTTGATGGATTATGGACTTTCACAAGAGGCTAAGGTTATAGCCATATTCCTTGTTGACATTATTGGTATGCTTTTCAGTTTCTAAAGCTTCTTCAACTATATGAGTGTTACTAAAAATGATACATGCTAGGGTACAAGTTTGGTAAAAGCAAGTGAGGTGCTTAGTATTATGAGAGAGCTCAGCTATAGAAGGTGTAGACACTCTTTGAAGGGTGTTGTTTTCTATGTGCTCCTTAAGGAGAGCATTGATTTAGGGACTACTTTGGTCAATGTAAGGCTTCCCACATGAACAAGGAATGGATAGACAAGTGATCTTTGCATGGGGTTTGAAGATTGTCCTCATGTTCTTTTTGGATAGAATCTTGGCAATGACATCTATGGTTCATTTTATGTAAGGGAGAGAGACTTGGCTTACATGCATGAAGTGGTCAAAGGGATTTGATTTAGGGTGAGAGACAGCGTGGAAATCCTTATGAATTTAAGAGGCCCAATAGCCATTAACTTTGAAAGCTTGGACTGGGTGGGCTTTCTCTAAGGGAAGGAATTGGGGAGCTAAGATTTTAAGGGCACCAGAGGTAAGGGTCTTCAAGACACGAAAAACTTTGGGAAGGGTTGTGGTGAGAGAGAACATGGAGATAACAAAGAGTATGTGTTTTCTTTGGATAAACTAGTGAGAAAGGGTACCATCAAGTTGTCCAAGAACAAGAAACATTAAGGAAAGCAAGAGAATTATTGGATTTTATTGCCACAATGAATTCAATATGGGGCATAATTCTATTGATATGGTTGAGAAAGGCATAAAGAGTTTGCAGATTATGTTCCCATATAAAGAAAGTATGGTCAACAAGTCTAAGCCAACATTTGGGCTTGAGATGCCATGAGTTTAGGGCTATGGCTTGAAAACATTTCATAAAGATACTAGCCACAGCTAGAGGTTTGGAAGAACACATAGCTATTTCTTCTGTTTGCTGAAAGATGATGCCTTTGTAAGAAAAGAAAGTTGAAGAGAGGCAAGTATTGATAAGGTCAAGGGTTTTTTCCTCTATCAGATTAAAGATTATGTTTAAAGCTTCAGAGATAGGATTTTTTGTGAATAGGGAGACCCCATCAAAACTAACCCAAAAGTCACTTTCTTCAAGGCTAAAGTTTTTGGTTTAATAAATGAAGTAGAATATTTGATATAAGAGAGGGTGGAGCCTACAAATAGTTGAAGCTTTGTCACTAAATACCCATTAAGCCTGTGGGTGAGGGCTCCAATGGCACTAACAATACGTCAAGGGGACCCTCTCTTTATGAATTTTGGGTTGACCATATATTTGAGGGGTTTATGTGATATGAAAGATGAGACTATGCTAAATAGAAGAATCAATAGATGAGGATTTTATGGCCTTAGTAACACACTAAGCAATTAAATTAATGAATTTTTTAGGGAAAAAAATTATAAGAGTAAGAAAGAAGATCAAATAATTTGGAATCCTAATCTTGAGACTTCATTACTACCTTGTTCTTGGTATCGCTATGATCTGCCTTAAATGAAAATTTTATATTTTATATTGATTAATAGTTAATTAAATTAATAACCGCCCACAAAATTAATAAGTAATTATTGAGAAAAACATTATTCAAAATAACTATTGTTAATTTAATGAAAATTAACCTATAATATACTCAGAAAAATGAATAAAACATTAAACAAATCTTTAAACTAAAGCTGTCAAATATTAAAATATAAAAAATTCAAACCACGGCCGTCAGATAATAAAGAAAATAAAGATTTTGTCGGTGTGTCGTGACCGGAGATGGCAAATCCACTGAACTACAATTCAACCTATAAACAAAGATGGAAATTTGTAAAAGATATATTCATCAAATTTACTATGTTGCAGTAGAAAGGGACGTTAACTTTTTCCCTTTTCACCTGCTAAATAGGTTGCTAAAAATGTATAACAGGACTGATACCTTTTAGAGTTCATGCTTTGGATATTGCTTACATGCATATTCGCGTATCGTCAAAGGATTTGATCTTTCATTCATTAATTGATGTCGGAAATTTTTAGGGTTCATCATTTCGATATTGTTTCCCTTCATGCCCTCAACGATTTTATCCCATATCGATTGACGTTTTATTATATTGACAACTGAAAAGCATCCTGTTTGTCATTATTACGTTCTAAGTAATCAATACGTCTCGGATTGAGGCGACGAGACCACTTAAGAATTTTTAGTTATCAATATTTTTGGAGTTATTCATTCAGTAATGCATCGTAGTATATTTTACTAGCTAGATTTAACTAGTGATATATATTGTTTATAGCTCCAAAAATATTACTTCAGGGCCATTCTAACCCCAAATAGCATGAAAAATCATGCCAAAATTCTGGTTTTGTATAGATTAAAGAAATGAATATATTCTATTAGATATTTACTGATAAAACTAAGTGGGGTTTCCTGCGAAAAAAATCTGTACTAAAGAATTATTGATGTCAGTTCAGCGTTTGACGACCAACTATACCAGGGCATGCGCCGACAGAGTAGCCTTTTTGTTGTGCTCGTGATCTGTAAAATACTATTCGAATTTTAGAATATAGAAAGCAGAGAGCACGCGTGAAGTATTCTTTAACATTTGTCTACTGTATACGAATCAAATATGATCCTACATATATTTTTTGAGGTACTGTGCCCATATCTGCAATGGGCGCCAGGGTCCTTCCTGATTTATTCGCCGGACGATATTCATTGGATATTGTAAGTAGAAATGTCCCCTTTATTGGATATTTTAATTTAAATGGCCATTTTAATGAGAATTATCCCCCAGGTGGGTGTCTTGTCCTTTTCCATTTTTGTTTCCAACATGATTTCCTTTCCCACTAATATAGATAACTCGATTCCAATTTGATTTCAATGTACAGAGCAACACCATGTTTACATCATAATTTAATCAGGATGACAGCAATCTTCAAGAATGCTCTTAGCCTTTGTCTTTTTAGTATATTGGATTTGATAGCATTACTTTCTAAATATTACATAAACTGCAGAAGCTTGAATTTTGATGGTTCTTTCTATCTGTTATACAACATATATGATATTATCAAACATATATGTAAAGAATTATCAAATGTGAAAGACGAATATAATGAAATAACCAACTGCAAAAGTCTGTATCTTTCAAACGAACAAAGCCTCTCACTTTTTAAAAAGAAAAGTTAAAACCGAAAGCACGCAGTTGGATATATGTCCTTGCCTTAATTCCAATACACATGAAAATTTTAATAAATCACAATCTGAAAGCGCACTGTAAAATCTATCCTGTATGTAGTTGGGCCCATCGTCATTCTTCTGCTGTAATCCTGTCCTTGTCTTGGGAATTTTGAGTTCCCGAATCTCAGTCTTTCGCATATATTTGTTGCTCTGGGTGAGTAATATTATAAGTATTTACGTGAAAGAAAGTTTCAAGCTATCTCTGTTGCAGCGTTATTCAATACAAGCTACACGCATTTGCACGTCGGTTTCGTAAATGAATGAGGTGGACATCAGAAGGGTTAAACATATGTGACAAATAACAACCATAGCTCTGTTTTATTTTTTGAAAAGGTGAGTAGGAACGCTGGCAGAATGACTAACATATAAACTATTAGTTGCACAATATTTTGTAGGATATAATTTTGATTGTAAAAGATTTTCGATAAATTGCAATTACATGATTACAGATAATTTGAATTTTGGTTTCAAAATAAAAAAATATACGGTCTCTACGGTAGTTTATATGGCAGGAGTATACCAGGTTATGGGAGTGAGAAAAGTTTCATTTCAATTCTTCTCATTGATAACGGTTGAATAATTGAAATGAAAGATGGACAACGGAACAATAATAATAAATAACACTCATTGAATGTAATAATAAATAGCCCTCATGAGCAAGACTCAACTAACTGAACTGAACTCAGACCTAGCACACAATAATGAGACACTGAGATTAATGTTATCAACACCCACTCTTAATCTCAACTATTTAATCTCAACTATTATAAGTATTGACACTTACAATTAAATTTTCTTTGAAATTCAAATACAGTTTTTCTCAACAGTTTTGTAAAATTGTTGGTGTGATCCACAGAAATAAAGAAATATATCTCCACTATTGAAAAACTCTCTAATAAAGTGAAAGACTTTGTCAATAAGTTTCTTTTTGTCAAACACATGATTTTTTTGATAAACCAATGAGGTGTTATAAAAAAAATATGACTTGTCTTCTTTTGAACACATGAAAGATCATTCAATAGCCTTCCATGTGAAAGATCATTCAATAGCCTTCTCAGCCCCACTGCTTGATAAACTACTAAAGCTGCAACTTCTCAGCCTTACTGCTTGATAAACCACTGAAGTTGCAATGATAAACTACTAAAGTTGCAACTATAATCTGGGTAGAAGATATTGAAACAATGGGTTGTTTCTTGGATGCCCATGATATCATATTTCCTTCCAACTGAAAAGTGTATATTGATGTGCTTTTCTATCATCTAAGTTGTTTGCATAGTTGCTATATGTGTATCTTATCTTAGCATTCTTTTTGCAACTTTCCAATTGGAATTCAAGTCTATTTGTAGTGAGATACAAACAACTACCAACTATAATTGTATAGAAAGTGGATGTTCCTTCATGTTGTTTGCTCAACTTGGTGAGTAGAGTAATTGGATCATTTGCTGGATTGCAAGTGATCATTCTAAACTTGAGTAGGATGTTAGTGGAATATTTTTGTTCACAACAGTAACACCATCCATAGATTGTACAATTTCAATTCCTAAGCAATAATTCATGAGACCAAGATTATTCATGTCAAATTTTGTTTCCATGACAATTTTGAATTCTTCTAACATCACATTACCTATATAGAGAAAATCATCAAGATAAAAGAAAATAATGAGAATTTTACATTCATGAATTTTTGTATAAAGAGTTGGTTCATGGTTGCTTTTGCAAAATATACTTTTGATGAGGTAAGAGTCAATTTGAATGTACCAAGCTTAGGTAGCCTGTTTCAATCCATATAAGACTTTCTTCAACTTATACATTCAACTTATACACCTGATGTTCTTGTCCTAGAATTTCAAAACGAGGTGGTTGATTCACCTAAACATGTTCCTAGAGTATGCCATTTAACAAAATAGATTTGATATCGAGTTGGAAAAACTTGCCATTTATTTTGAGTTGGAGTGGTGAGAATAATTATGACTATCTAACAGTGCTACTAGAGCAAAGGTTTCACTATAGTCTATGCCAAGTGTTGGAAGAACACTTTTTCAACTAGCCTTGCCTTATGTTTCTTTATTTTGACTTTTTATTTGGTTTGGTCTTGTAGACCCGCCTTATAGTAATGTTGGTTTTGTCTTTTGGGATATCAACTAGTTTCCAAGTTTCATTCTTCTCTATGCTTGCAATTTCCAGATTCATTGCATTAAACCAATGCTTCTCTTTTATGGACTCTTCAAAGAGGGTTGGTTGACAAGTAATAAAGGCAAAAATATTTTGCTTCTCAAAATCATGCTCTTTCTCATATATGTCCCTAATGCTTCTAGCTTTTTTATTATCTTCTGAAGATGATGATTCACTCCTAGAAGAAGTATCATTTTTAGAGTGTTGTAGTAGGCAATCTTGACATCCTTGGAGGATGAACATGTTGATATGAAAGTTCATCAATTTTCTTGCACCAAGTTTCTTTTTAAAAAAACTTAACATCTCTAAACAAAAAAATCTTGAAGAGTGGATTGTAGAGTCTATAGTTTTTAGACTCTTCATTGTAGCCTACAAAGATGCATTTTTCACTTATGCCATCAAATTTCTTTTGAAATTTATGTAGAACATGTGCAAATGCTACACAACCAAATATTTGAAATTGAGAGACATTCACCATCTTACCATCCCAAGCCTATTGAGGTATTCTATCTTTGACACTGTTTTTCAAAGATACTTTGAGAATATATATTGCAGTAGCAACAATTTCAACCCAATACTCATTCGGAAGCTCCTTTTCATGAAGCCTGCATGTTGGCATATTCATGATTGTTTTTTTTTTTGCTACTCCATTTTGTTGTGGAGTGTATGTATTTGTGTTCTACACAATGATGCCTTATTGTCCACAAAAATATATGAAACATTTGGAAATGTACTCTCCTCCTCTATAGTAATTTCAAGATCTTGTAACTTTGGGTTTTTGCTTAGGATTTTAACTCTTTAATCCTTGGAAAGTATAACACTTACTTCTAAGAAAATAAATCAATATTTTCTTGCTATTTTCATCAATAAATGTAAAAAGATAAATACTTCCACCAATGGATTTTGTTTGCATTGGTCCAAAGATATTTGTGTGGACTATCTCTAAGGGTTCTTTTGATATACTAGAAGATGTGGGAAAGTTCTCTTTTATGCTTTTGGAGAATACAAAATTTCACATTGACAGTCTTATTCATTTAAAATAGGGAGATCAATGACCAAGCAATGCTTTTGAAAACCACTAAGACTCTTGAATGGAATATGACCATACCTAGAATGCTATAATTATGACACATCTATTTTGGTAACATTGTGTGCAAATGACTACGAAATATTTGTACTTCTAAGAGAAAGGCAAGCATTCCATTCTTTGTTTTTTATACCTTGGTTATAAGTCTTCTATTGGGAGGTTTTTCATAAATATAACAAGTTATCACTTGAAATATTACATCATAGCCATATTCCATCAATTGACCTACACTAATGAGATTGCGCTTCAGGTGTTGAACATAATAAACATGGTGTATATGTTTTTGTTGATTATGTGTATAGTAAGAATAGGCACAATACCTTTCACTTCAACTTTCATATGAGAACAATCACCTAGAGTAATTTTAGATTTGATAGAAGCATTAATGCAAGAAATCATATTTTTGTTACGTGTTATAACAAAAATGGTAGGAAATAAGGGTGGCTTCAGAAGATTCTCTATCATTGTTGGAGATATCGAAACTGCCTCTTTGTTGACCCGACTGTTTCATTCGTGTTCATAATGTCCAATTTTCTTGCAATAATAAGACTAGGCATTAGATTTGTTGCTCCATTTTATACTTCTAAGTGTCTATTTTTATGAAGTTCTCAACTGCTCTCTTTGTTCTATTGCATGAAGTTGTTCTATAGATATTCCTCCACCTTTGACTCACCTTCTTCTGCCTCTAGATCCTCTTCCTGTGCCTCTATCAGTGTGCCTTGAAATCTGGTTCCATGGAATCTTCTCCCATGTTAAGTAATGCTCTTCTTGTGATAGAAGTGATCGAGTCAACTGGTACATTGATAGATTTGTTAGATCTTTTGACTCCAAAATCACTAATACAACCAGTTCAAATTTCTTTGACATGATTCGAAGGAATTTCTCAACAATCTTTTGATCTCCATCACCAATTTTGATCTGTGTCAGCCATCTTTAGGGTTTCGAACTAAGTCCTCAATGCCTACAATTTAATAGTCTTCACTATATCATTACCCTCATATGCAACTTGAGAATATCCCAAGCCTATTTTGCTGTTGATGTGTCCATTATTTTGTTGAAAATAGTGTCATCAACAAAATTTTGGATCCAACATTTTGATTGATGCTCTTTCTTTCTTAGTTCACTAGTTCTGTTCCTTTGATTATTGTTCATGGCTATTAATGTTTCTTAGGTCTACTCTATATAGTAATTTTGTAGTGTATCTGGACAATATTGACCTTGCAAAAATGTCTTCAACTTTAAAGACCAAAATTCATAATTTTTTCCAAACAGAATACAAGGCACTAGAGGGAGCTATCTTTTTTTAATGTAAATAAGGGTTTTTTTTTTTTTTTTTACAAACTCATTTTCAAAACTTCTTAAACAAAAAATAGTTTTGATAAATTTCCAAATATGACAAGGGACTTTAGACTTTGTAAAAAACAAACTTTCTCTTAAAAAAAATTTTTTTTTTAGAGGTGTAGAATATGAAATGGCTTCTTTAAACCAACTCATAAGCCAACATAACTATGAAGAAAAATGCATATAAAAAAAATTAAACAAATATAACACATTTACTGTGTGAGCTAAAAAATTGTTGTAAATCTCATATATATTAATTGAACCATTAACTACATTCTTATACAGTAAACTTATTACTAAAATTATTATCAATCAACTCTGAAACAAATTTACTTACACTACAACTAATTTGCAACACTCACCACCCTAACAATTTGCTGCAGAGAACACAAAATTTGCTGACTAATTTGTGAGCAGTTTACATAACTAGTTAAGCATTATTTTGAACACTCCCCCTTAATGATTAATGAGGATTTACTATCTTATCTCGTAGTGCCAAAAATTGAGTTTTTGCCATTACTTCTTTGGTGAAGATATCTGCTAGGTGATGTTGACTATCTATATGCTTCAATTCAATATCCTTCTTCTGCACCAAATCTCTAATGAAGTGATATTTCATGTCAAAATGCTTTGTCATGTTGTGATGAACTGGATTCTTTGCTAACTTGATGGCACTTACATTATAACAATAAATCAATGTACGCTGAATTTGTTTTTCTCCAATTTCTTCCAAAATTTTTCTGAGCCAAAGAGCTTGCATACCTGTTGAGGTACTGCAACATACTGCGCTTTTGTGGAAGAGAGGGCAACAATGCTTTGTTTTCTTGAGCTCCATGTAATCAAGCCAGAATCAAAAGAGAAACAATTTCAAGATGTGGACTTACGGTCATCAAGACTACCTCCCCAATATGAATCACTAAATCTAACAAGATTGAACTTTTCAGAAGAGTAGTAATGAATACTAAAATTTAGAGTGTCTTTCACATACCTTAAAATCCTCTTGGCTGCCTTCATATATATTTTAGATGGATTTGTCATATACCTTGAAACAAGTGAAACTGAATATGTAATATGAGGCCTTGTGTGGGTTAGAAATATCAAGCTCCCCACAATACTTCTGTAAGTTTTCTCATCAACTAAATCAACACCATCATCTCTACATAACAACTCTCCATGAGCACTTGGAGTAGGGGATAGATTAAAATCAAACATATCAAATTTATTTAGCATATCATGTGCATACTTTGTTTGACAAATGAAAATCTCATCCTTACTTTGATAAACTTCCATTCATAGAAAATATTTCATGATGCTTAGATGTTTCATCTCAAATTCATTAATCATAGCAACTTTGAATTTATCATTCATCTTAAAACTACTACCAATATACAATAGATCATCAACATACAAACTTATGATTAGAATATCAATACCTTCTTGTTTGTAGTAAAGGGTAGGATCACTCTTACTTCTCTAGAAGCCATTTTCTTGAAAGTATCCATCAATCCTAGCATACCACACTCTTGGCACTTGCTTGAGGCCATAGAAAGCCTTCTTCAACTTGTAGACATTATTCTCCTTTCCTTCCACTTCAAAACCTTGTGGCTGCTCCACATATACTTCCTCTTCTAAGTACCCATTCAAGAAGGCACTTTTCACATCCATATGATGTATGCTCCAGTTTTTCTGAGTTGCTAATGAAATCTAAATTCTAATGGTCTCCTGTCTTTCTACTAGTGCAAATGTCTCTTCATAATCAATTCCATACTTTTGTGTGAATCCTTAAGCAACTAATCTTGCTTTGTGTCTTTAACACTCCCATCACTTTTAAATTTAGTCTTATAGATCCATTTGGTGCCAATATTTTTCTTGTCATGTGGAAGCTCTGTCAACTTCCAAGTGTCATTCCTTTGAATGGAATCCATATCTTCTTGCATGGCTTTCAATCAAACCTCATTAGTACATGCATCTTCAAAACATGATGGTTCAAAATCAGCCTTGGCTAACAAAGCAAAATTGACTCTCACCTATTGGGCTTTCTTCATGTGCTTGATTTGCGCTCCTCTGATAAATATCACTCAATCTTCTTACCTTCCTTGTAGAACTTGGAAAAGAAGTTAGACTTGAACTTGATGTTGAAGAAATTGATGAAGGGCTACTTGGTGGCATTAAGCCACTAGTTATAGAAACATTAGTTGGCTTCTCATGATCATTATCAACAATTATATCATCATTCAAAACAGATTTTGTCTTCTCAACATGGTCTTTTTGATGACCATAAACTCCCCCTTCATAAAAAAACTATATCTCTTGAGACAATAAGCTTGTTAGTTAGAGGATTATACAATTTATAAGCATTGCTTGTCTCACTATACCCAATAAAAATAGATAACTCACTCTTTTCATCTAGCTTTTTTCTATTCTAATTTGGTACATGCACATAAGCCAAACAGCCAAAAACTTTGAAATGATTAACATTAAGCCTTTTTCCATACCAAACTTCATAAGGAGTCATCTTTTCCAATGCACTGGTGGGCCTATGGTTGAGGATGTACATTGTTGTAGCAACTGTATCTCCCCAATAAGAGTTGCTCAATCCCTTATTTTGTAACATGCATCTTGCCATTTCAACCACAGTACGATTTTTTCTTTCAGCTATGCCATTCTGTTGTGGTGTGTATGTTGTAGTATGCTACCTCCTGATGCTATTCATATCACAATAAATTTGGAAAGCTTTTGCGGAGAATTCTCCTCTACGACCAGTCCGCAAACATTTTACCTTGCACCCTCTCTCATTTTCTACAAGGGCTTTGAACTTCTTGAATGTATCCAGGGCTTCACTTTTGGCCTTCAAAAAATATACCCAACAATTTCGTGAGTAATCATTAATAAAAGTGATGAAATATGATGACTTACCCAAACTCTTAGTCTGCATAGGACCACATATGTCTGAATGAACAAGCTGAAGTGGGTGATGAGCCCTCCATGAAGTTCCATTTGGAAACCTTTCCCTTCTATGCTTTCCTTTAGCACATCCTTCAGAAACCTCCTTATGCTCTTCTACCTTGGGCAAACCAAACTAATGCATGTGTAGTTAGAAACTTCAAACTGTGAAAATTTAAATGCCCATACGTGAGATTCCATAACCAACTTGAATCTTCATAAGCCATTGGTGAGCTCCAGTATTGTAGCAATAATGCTACAACTCCTGAGGCTTCATGTCTCTCATTTTATCAACCTGGTTGTTCGTACAAACTTGGAAGCGACGGTGCTATATGCACAAGTACTAGCTCTTGTCGCAGCTGTCACTTGGTCAG
>APFE031075447.1:65645-103928 GCA_000404065.3 Pinus taeda | reverse complement strand
CAAGCGGAGTGCTGGTGAAGAAGGAGAAAGCTCAGCAAGCTGATCCAGAAAAACAATGAACAAAGGCATGTTCTGTTTGATATAGGATCTGTTTCTTTTTGCTTTACTTTAGGCATGCAAAAATATGATGATTTTATAAATAGGAAGCAATATATAGCTAGTAATAGGGAGATAGACAAAGGGTATAAAGCAAGGAAAGAACAGTTTCAAACATTCTATTTTAGGGTTGCTATGAAAAATTATCGGTGGTCAATAAACCCGGTTTCCCTTCGGGGCGGGGTGAGACCACCCTGACTCTGTAATGTTCTTTTGTGTTAATAGAAAACGGAACCACCTAGCTTACAAAAAAAAAAGTAAGAAGAAGTGGCCTTGTATGAACTTTTCATTGGCCCAAAATTATTATTAATTAAATCTAAATTAAGGCGAGTAGTAAAGCTAGAAAATAATGCCTCACGTTCAAGGAATCAGAAGTAAACCAAATCCATCAGAAATGAGAATATGCTTCTTTATGAATTGCAACAAGGATTGTTCTCTTAATATTTCAAATTTCATATTCACTCCATGATTCTCATAAATTGTCAAGAATCAAGACCAAGTCCAAACAAATTAATGCATATGTGTAGATGGAGAGGTCTTGAAATTTTTGTATGCTAAATATAGAGTGATATATCAAAACTCAAATATAAGAGAGATCAAACATGATTTAACCATGATCCATTACCTTTACATGTTCCAAATTCCTTTCCAATTGCTACATTACCTTAGTGGTTTCTCAAGAGTGCCTTGAAAATCAAATGAAGATGCACGCTAAAATACAATTGAGATAATGAAATGGGCATCCAATAGTGAGATAAAGGTAAAAACATAAATGAACCACAAGTGATGAAATTTCTCATTAGTCAGAAAGATTGCCGAGAAGAGTAAAAAGAGGCCCATGTGCACATATTATGAAGAATGTATATCCCAAAAGTCACAAATTCATTCCGAGGAATGAATGCTTGGATTTGATAAAATTATAATTAAAATATATCCAAGCTCTTGACCACTATGTTAACATGAACGTAATAATACACACACACACACACACATATATATAAGACTTCATGTGATCGTAGTGAAAGATCAGAATGAATTGATCAGAGACCTATGAGGATACTTAACCTCATACTTTGAAGTTCCGAGGTTCCGAGAGAATCAAAGTGAAAGGTAAGAGCTCTAATAAACAATACATCAGAAATGAGAAAAACTCTCTGATAGACAAATTTCCGATAAATAATGCTTTTTCCATTTAAATGTTTTCAATGGAATTCCCTTTCGAAAATTTAATTGATTTTCACTTCTGATATCAGAAGTTCCGATATATAGAAGTCTTGAATATTAAAGGAAAGCATTAGGGAGAAAGACCTCGTAATAAAATAATTTCAGAACTTTTCATAAATAAAACTTATGATAAATACATATTTGTAACGAATGTCTTTTTAATGTATCATGTGGGAATATCGGTACATTGGGCATCCAAATATCAAAGATAAACAATTTCATAATATTTTATAAAATAGCTCCAATGTAATATAGACTCAAGAGGCCGAGAGGCTTACGAGTTTGAAGTCATGAAGAAAGGATCTGTGAAAGGTTATGAAACAAAAAGCAAAGGATCAATATTCCTGAGACTTATAAGTGAAAGGCTCTGAATCCTCTCAGAAGAAGAAATGTGACTAAGGCGGATGTAAAATGAATGAGCGTAATGGAAAGGTTTTAACTCAACCGAAAAATGTAAGATTAAAAACAGGCAAAGATAAAATCATGAATAATATCACTTGCTGCAAGGTTTTTGCAATTTTCTTTGCTTTTAGCAAATATGAGCAATAAAGAGTCTAAGCATTTCATTTCATCTACATCAATGAGGGTCATAATATGATTATTGACTCATATTGTTAAATGTGCAAAGAAAGGAAAATATGAATAGAAGCAAAACTATAGAATACCTAGATTCTGATAAAACAACAAATACTTCCATGAACATGTTGCAGATTAATCACTCACTTTATTTCTAAATCTAATCCAATCTCCAAATCAAATCAATGAAGACCTACAAAAGAATTCACAACATAAAAAAGAAGTAAACTATAAAAAGATAAAACTAACAACAGATGAAGATGAACAAATGAACGCATGCTTGGAAGAATTTAATTGCAATTTTACCTGATGAATCTTCATGTTCTCCCATTCATTTCTCAAAATTTGCATATGTTCAAACATCATCTATTTATTCAACCTAAAATGCTAAGTAATGAGCTATTAAGTTGTGCCTGCTTCATATTGAGGAATAAGAGTGATGAAAGTGATCATATAGCAATGCTTATGAATTGAAAATTCAATTTTCAAGAACACTTTTTGCATCATATGCTCATTACATGCTTATTAAAGATTTGTGGTAATGAAATGAATAAAAACAAGAAAGGAATCTAAACCTAAATTAATCTATCCCTAATGAAAATGAAACATGACTAGGTATAATCGTACTTCCAATGTAACCATTCTCTCATTTTAACTCCTCCATGTATGTACAAGTCAAACATTAGTAACGAAAATACAAATATAATTAAACTAACATAACTAAATCTAAATGCAAAATGTACATTTATTGCTAACATATTTACAAGAAGTAACTTATTCACAATCACCCTCTCTTGAAATGTCCTCTCTAGCTGAATTTCAATTGGATCATATAAATCTAGATGGATTCCTATTAATAATTGGAAGAGATTCAAAAGAGAGGATAACAAGCCAGATTGTGGAAATTCACTTTTAGATACAATGGCCTGCATGAAATTGTATGTCTTATGTACATATGTTAAATTATTAACAATCTTCTGTGTAGGAAAACTTTCCAAATGTCTTTCAAATGGATCAAGAAAATATGGATGGAAGTCAAATACATTCAATATAAGATCATTAATTGAATTAAATCATTGGTCATATTGTGAATATACACTCTCTTGTTGGCACTAATTTTGAGAGGAAATGAGCAAGTGATAAGAAATGAACATTAATTGGAATTGGAAGAGTAATAAATCTTGATTTTCATGATTATAATTTGAAACTTCATTTTCCCATTCAGACAATGCATCAATTGAGTGTTCAATATTGAACCGCTCAATATGCCATCATAAGATATCTAAAAACTGAGAATTACAATTAGAAAATAACCAAAATAAATGAAAAAAATAACAAAATCAAATTACTATTTACAGTAGTATTACAATTATTGTTACGACACAATTGGGATTGCTTTTAACTAATATTCTCTTCACAAGAATTGGCCAGAATAATGCAATTAGAATGATCGCCAACACAAACTTGTGAATTAGAGAGAGGACAATGACTATGAATAGGAATGAGAGCTTGATCATCATGGGAATCATAGATTGGGATGGGTTCTTTAATGGTAAAATCATGAGTATGATTAAATGTTTGAAAATCAGAACCAATTGGAACAATTTCTAAATTTAATTTCTCTTCATTTTCAAGTATAGTTTGATTTTGAACATGAGGATTTAATATGGAAGGAGACAAATCAACATCTTCAATGTTAAAGTAGCCATCATAAATCACTTCAGAACATTCACTAGTATTCTCTTTATTCTCATCTGATGTATCAAAACAAGAAGGAATATGGAACACATGTCCATCAATATGAAAAGAATGACCAATAATTGTCTCTCTATCTTGATAAAAACTAATAGGAAATTCATTTATATCAGTCTCTCTGTTTTTTGATATAACATTAAAGCAAAGAGGGGATAAATTTCTCTCAACAAAAATATCATGATAGAGGTAAAAATGAGAATCGGACGCAATGAATTTGAAAATATATATATTTTCAGATTTTTGTAAATTTTGTCAATTGCAAATTTTAGATTCCATATCATTTACTTGGCTGATTGTGCTTCCTTGAAGAATGTTTTCTGGTTGCCCTGAATTTTGTATTTGATCAACATGAATGAATTCAAAAATTTCTGTAACAGATTACATATTATTCAAAACTTCAATTTGTATCTGTACTTGTTGATCAATAATCTGATTTTCTTAATTTAATTCATAGTTATTTTTAGATTTCGTCGCAGATGGTCTTTCAAGTTTGTTACTAATTTCTTCTTGTAGTTGTTTATCAAATTCTTTAAAGCTTTGTGATAATGATTCATTAGCATGATTATCATTAATATGATAAGAGGAGTGTACTAGATTTAATATTTTATCATACATGGCTGATGCCACTTTATCATGGTTAATATGCACCTCTATATTATAATTTTTGATAATGTTAATAGAAGTTGAAGGGGAGTCACCAAAGCTTGAAATTTTTACATACGGATTTGAAATGGGTCAAAGAGAACAAACCTATTGAAACCAATCCATTAATTCATTGTCTGAAGGTTTATCTTTAGCTTTAAATTTCAAGCAAATTAATTGAAATCTAACAATAAAATCTAAGAAAGATTCATTTCCAAATATTTGTAAATATTTGAATTCATCACATACCTATTCATAATCATAACCGTCAAATTTATAAAGGAATTCTGTGATGAGTTGATCCCAATTGTGAATAGAGGCAACTCGAAGAGATTGACACTAGTTTATGATTTTTCCTGAGAATGTAAGAGTAAAAATCCCACATAAAATGCCTTCATAAATATCATGAAAAGTAGAATTTGCAAAATTTTGAATAAACTAAAGGCATGATCAAATGCAGAAACATTCCCCTTACCGATAAATTTTACCTTTCACAAGTGTTTTATTATTTCTGGTGGAGTATTGGCAGATGCACGTCCAAAGGTACAACTCCAAATTGGAAGTTTGGAGGGAGCCATTGTGATTAAACAAAACTTTAAAATACAAAAAATCTAAAAGGTAACAAGTCATCGAGTCTCCTTCTAGAGCCAAAAATGTTGTAGGCTCGAAATGTCTACCTCAACATTATAAGGGAGACCACTTAGTTGGGAACTTAAAACAACTCCTTTTCCATTTGGAATGGTGGTTCCATCTAGTTAAACTAGGTCCAGTTACTTTATCTCTATCTCTGTTGGCTTAAAGTATGGCTTTTTCTTACCAATAGAGAATAGACATCAAATTAGCCCTCTTGCTGAGCTCGGGAAAAAAGTGATCCTTAAGTTGATATGGAACTCAGCCAAGCCATAACTAAAGTTTTTCTCTTTGATAAGAGGACTTATAGAAGTTTAATTATTAATCTAAATGTAAACTAATCCTAGAATGCAAGAAAAAGGAAAGAAATCCTAATACTATCTCAATTAGGAAGATATAGATCTAAATCAACCGAGAGAAAAATATTAACATAATTGAGATTTTAACATGTCTAGCTTAAGATTAATATATAGCTAATGAAATAGTTCAATTAACTAATATTATAATTACCAAACATGTTGTTTAGAGATCTTTTAACAATGAATGATGGACCAATGACATTAGGAAGTAGTTCACATCATGCCAATGGAAATTAAATCAGAATTAAATGGTAGATTTCTAAGTAACTAGTTACTCAGAAATCAAAATTTAATATATGAGAGAAAAATATACAACTGACAAGAGATCATGAGACAAAAATATTAGATGACTAATCTATAAGGTAGGTTTTCATATTGACAATAATGCACAATATAAATTCAACTAACATAATTTTGCCATAAAGAATGAAATTCACATTAAAAATAATAGCATTTATAATACAAATTTATTTGAACCTGTTCTCCTAGTGTGTTGCTTAAATCTAATCTCCTACAATCTCCTCCAAAGCATAAACCCTGCTGCTAAAAGCAAGAGCCGAAATAGTGCAAACTCTACTTCTCATACATAGTCCAGAATGGAAAAAGACAAATCCCGATAATTCCGAGACCTGAGATTGATCATCCCTACCTACAACATGAAACCCCTACTACAATAATGCTTTAAGAATTACAAAATTGCAGAAGAGAGAATCCCTCTCTCCATTTTACAAATCACTATTTATAATTACAAAAATGAATTCCAAACAGGAGAGTTGTTGAAGAACAAATCTTCTCCCACAATTTTCATTGGTCAAAATTATTTTTCTTCTTTAGCTGGAGAAATTCTGGTGGGACTGTGGGGTATGAAACCTTAAGCACTCGCACCTACAATATGCAATTGTATTTAAAAACTTATTAATATAACTCCGGAGGCATAAGCCTTATCAAATCATTTCCAATGTCACCTTGCGCTCAGAACTAGAGGCTTAAGTTACAATTCAAAAGCTCATTGACGAAAATTAGACTTAGGGTTTTGTGATTTTCGATGTGGGTATTCGTTGCCGCTCCAGTGAGGCTATGGGGGCAGGGTTTCATCCTTGTGCCTCCGCTCTATTCCTCGGTTTCAAGAATGAAAAATAGCTTGTGTATTTGTCCCTCAGGTGGCTGCGTTTCTCCTTGCAACCTTTAACCTCGCATTGGGTAACTGTTTTACTTTTGTTGTGGCTTTGACCTTACTGCTTTCAAACTGTTCTGCAATTTCATGTATCCACTGGTTAATGTATTTTCTTGGGTCGGTGTTCTAATAGGGTCTTGGTCCCTTCTTCAGGCAACTCGGCCTCTACATGACTGGTAAATTTTTTGTCTGATTTTTGCTTTCAATTCTTTTCAAGTTTCCTCTAACCCTTATGCTCCTTCCTCGCAGGGCTTCCTTTTAGAGTTAGCTTCTATAATGTTGCTATCTGTGTGGACTGTTTGGCCCTTCTCTTGGCTTCTAACCCTATTGTGCCATACAACCTTGGTACTGAGAGAGTGACTTCACCTTTGTTGCGATGTGAGCTTGCTTGGCTCCTCCAAGGTAATCTGTTCAATTTAATGCTGTTCAATTTAATCTTCGTGCAACTTTGCTATCATTTTCAGTTTCTCTAGCTGTGGATCTAATTCTCTGTCTTTGTGCTTTTTCATGTGTTGTAGCGTAGATGGCCTCCATCTGGGCCTATCTTCTTCAGCAACCCTGTGTAGACAAGGTAGGGTCTTACCCTTTCGTTTTTCTCTGTTTTGGATTTGATGTTGGTTGTTCTGTGTTGTTTGTGAGCCTCAACAGTTAAAAACCTAGATGGGTTTTCGACCTCCCTTGCTTTGGCTTGATGTAATTTAAATTTTGTTAAAACCATTACAGGGTTTGGTATTTAGGCCTCTTTCGTCTCGCTGTTAGCCTGAATAGGCTATTCACTTATCATGGTTTCTATTGTTCCTAAGGCTGTGAGGAAATAAAAATATATTTGGCTATTTAATTTGTAATTTGTAAATGATATTGTTACCTGTGCTTGCTTTCCTCATTCATCGTTCAGTTTATTTTGACTGTATTTGGTCCTTGCTTCTGGGTCTGTAACAACTTATTTGTCAATCTTTTTTCAGCATCTAGATGGTTTCAGCTCCCTCTAAACTATCATCTTAAATATAGAATGTCTCACACAGAGAAGAAAACAAGTTTTATTTTAAATTATAAAAGTAACCATTACACACTTGCTTGCTCACAAAGAAATTTATCTTCTTGACTACTCTCTCCCTCTGGATGGCAGACCCTCACTTGGTGGTCTAGCTCATTTTTACTATCTTGCCTGTAACTGCATATAGTTGAGAAACTGTCATTCAGTTTTCTGGAACTAATTAAACTAACCCTACTAACTAGTTATTCCTAATTTATTCTTTAACTTTGGAAAACAAAAATTACAAGGCTGTGTTAGCTCGACCTTCATCCTTCAAGGCAAAAATAAAAATTAAAATCTTCTCATGACCAATCAAGGATAACAAATGCTCAGCTACATTTGTATCCCTTCAATTGGATGCCCCTGCATCAAATTCCATTGATTCAAATCTTCTCTTCCTCATTTCCTCAGCTGTTTTCCTGCCAAAAACCAATCAAAATTAAATTAAAACACAAATTAAAATTAAAAAAAAAATACCAAATTTGGAAAACTAAACATCTCCAATCAAATTTTAATTGAATAAATAAATAAAAAGAAATATGTGATTTCCATTGATCCTTGTAAAAATATTATTGGTCAAAGAGAACATAATCGAATGGATTTGTAATCAACAAAATCTCTGAACAAATGAAAATGCAAAAATTAAACTCAGAAAATTAGTTTTAGTTACAAATTTGGAGCTTGATTTTTTGCTAAATTTTAGACTCATTTAATGACCGAATGTAATCATGAATCGATTCAGAAATATTATTTATGATTTATCTATCTAATGAGCCATCCCGAGTCTCATTTGGCCAAGTAAAACTCAACTTAGGAACTTCCAAAATTGAAGTCTTAAGAATCCTAGAATTCTGGAAAAATTGCTGCCTAGGCCAAAAATAGGAAATTTTAATTAAATATTCTAGTCCTATATATATATATATATAATATATATATATATATAATATTATATATATATAATTAAATTATTTGATTAATTAAATAAATTTAAATTGTAATATAAAACCAAACTAAATTAATTAAAAAAAATTAAATTAATTTAATTAAATTACAGAAATAAAATAATTAAAAATTAAATGAATTTAAATTATATTAAAAACAAACCAAGGACACTTGTCACCATTCTAGTGGTTGTTGATCCCATAGGGATGGGCCATAGTGGATTTTGGCTCACATACATGAGTCATGGTGGATAACTGGGAGGCATAAGGTGGAGGCTTATTATAAAGGGGCGACATAAGGTGGATACTTCTATAAAAGCACATGGAGGGATGAGTGAAGGAGGGAGGTATAAGGGATATCGAAGGAATGTAGATATCGGGTATCAGAGAAGTGGGAGGCATAAGGGATTAGAAGTTACGATAAAAAAAATCCCGAGGTTCTGATATGTGACGAGAGGGTGTGGGATATATGATATTTTTTTATATATAGGAAATTTTAATATCAAGATTTTTTATATTAGGAATTTTAATATCGAGATTTTATGCCATCGGAGGTTTTTATCAGAGGTTTTTTATCAAGAGTTCTGTAAAAGGGTAAGGGAAGAGGTGAGTTGAATTGGGCCCACTTGGAGTGAGAATCATCCATTATAAACTATAATAATTTGGTAATTAAAAATCTGACAAAATGAACTACAACCACTCTACAATTTATAGATTTTAGGTCTTGTATTTTTTTAAATTGGTAATTGGAATAAATTGCCAAGATCCCGAAAACACATAATTTTAATTGTTCTACAATTTGGTTGCTGTGATTTTGTAGGACTGTTAATGAAAAATGAATTAATTATTAAAACTTAGCTAGGAATTAAAATTTGCAATCAATCACTAATTTATTTACAAAAAATAAAATAATATACATTTTGTACATTTTTAACACAACAGGTAAAAATTATCGAACTTCGGATGAACACTATTTGCAAACTGTGTAACCAAATGAGATGAAACACGTACCAATGGAAAGCTAGCGAAAATTCAAACTCAACGAAGTAATCAAAATATAAATCCGATGAAATTGAAAATTTGGAAAAATTGTAGGACACTTAACCAAAATAAAATATTAAAAATGTGATTGAGCCAAAAATTTATGGAAATGGTCCCCATTATTTGAAATAAATAAGTCAAAAATGGGGGTGTTGAGTTTTCACTACAACACATCCAAATGAGCGAGTAAGAGATATTGAGTCCAGAAGAAGATCTTTTGTTATGAGGTCAAGCCCATATATACATATATATATATATATATATATATATATATATATATATATATATATAATATATATATAGAAGGTTCAGACATAAAGCTTGAATTATTGCTTATAGTTTGAAAGTAACTCAATAGATCAAGATCTACATTTGGTAAGATCTCTTAAGCCTATTCTATATAAGGCATTATTGGCAGAATTTTTTTCTTTCATTTGATGATTGTTGAGGAGTAAACAAGATTTTTTTTTTTTTTATATTTGAACGAGTCCTAAATTCATCTTGAATGAGGCTTAACTTGTCATACCCTTGAGGATGAAGCTTCAACCCTATTTAGAGAAGTTCTGAGAAAATATTCAGACATTTCAAGGAAATATTCTAAGGCCCAATTTGGGTTGTTTGAGGCTCAATTTAATCTAAACCTAAGATGGAATTTAGGCAACGTTTTGAGGAAGATTCAACCCTATCTTAGGGAAACCTTTTGAGGTAGAATTTGATCAAATTTCTAAGGAAGATTCGACCTTAGCTTACGGAAACTCTCTGAGGAAAATTCAGCCCTGAATAGAGCATATATGAAGCATTTCTCTGAGTAAATTTTGAGATGGGCCTTTGATGATATCAAGTAGACCTTTAGAGCATAATTTGTGGTAGACCTTTGATGATCTGAAGTAGACCTTAAGAGTAGAATTTGATATATAATTTGTGGTAAACCTTTGATGATCTAAAGTAGAACTCGAGAGAAGACTTTGATACATAATTTTTGGTATAGCTTTGATGATTTGAAGAATCATATGATATTTGATTTATGGTAGACTTTTGAAATGGTTTTGAAGCTAACTTTTTCTATTTTCTTGTGGAAGTTTGGAAATTTGCTTTGAAGAAATCTAAAATCATACATTGGATTGACTCTTGGAGTGATTCTTAAGAAGACATTGAAGGAATTCTTGAGTAGGCCATGAAGTCATTCTTGAATTAGTTGTTTGGAGGTGTGAACTAGATTTAAATTGTTGCACTAGAGGATAAAGTTACTTTGGAAGATTTACTGGAGCAGTACTAGAAGTTGAATATGTTCAAGAAGAGATAAAATTGATTGTATCTTGTTGTATTTAAGTCATTGTTCCTGGTACGAGAACTCGGTAGTTTTGAATTATATTCTATTATAAAGGGTGGCAGCATGTTGATAGGGAAGGAAGTTTTAGCTTCCTTTAAGAGGTTTTCACCTCCAAGTTGATGGTGGTAAACCAAGGGTTGTAGCTCATTTCAGTTGTGGTTGGTAAATATCTTGTGGTTTTAGCCCTTCCTGTTGTAGCTGGTAAACCATAAGTGGTATTTTCCCTTGTAGTATAAATATATTTTTCATATCTATTGTTTGTTCCTTTGATTTGATGTTATTAGTTAATGGTTATGATACCCAATTGTAAGAAAAAGTGAAATATTGATTCACCCCCTCTCAATATTTCCATTAGCTTTTACGTGGAAATCCATACGGGATAAAACCACAAATTCTTCTTATTCATATGCTTCAATTCATTACATATATTTGTAGGCTCTAACTTGCTACAGGTACCGCCCCCAGAATAGTTCAAGTACTATTCGCAATAGGCTACAACTTGATTGAGGCACTAACCTCGAAAATATCCAAGTTGCAACTCATTGTAAGCTACAACTTGATTGAGGCTTCAACCTCTGTGATAAGCAATCTCTGACCTACTCTAGGTTCCAACCTAATTGAGGCACCAACCTCAATGATGAGCAAGCTCTAATCTTCTCTAGGCTCCATCCTAATAGAGGTCCCAACCTCAATGGAGGCACCCGCCTCCTTCTTCAACTCCTTGTGTACCTATTTTCAAAATATTTCAAATTGGATCCACCATCATATTTTATGGCTATCTATTAATGAATATACTCTCATAAAATTGTGACAAATATCTATCATTATCACTGCAACTACTATCACAACCTACACACATTGTTACTACAATCATTGCCATTGCAACTACCATCACAACTTGCATAGGCTATCACTACAATCACTACCACTACAGCTATTGTGACAACCTACACACATTGTCACTACAATCACTAACATGAGTTTTCATATTGTTTTCCATACTCTACTCCAACTGGTTCATCAATCTGGTCACATAAGATTCATCTTGGAACCTACTTATGTGATAAACTCAAAACCATTCCAATATAATTATAAGCCTTCAAAACATATAATAGATATTTTGATCATCAAGGATACATCAATAAGGCTTTTCATGTCCTAAAAAAGGTCTCTCTCTAAGCCTTGATTGTAGTGCTTCTTCTAGCTTTCAATTTGGCTTAAAAATGAGCCCAACAACTCTAAAAAACTATTCAAAATCATATATTAAATTGACCTTTTATATAAAATACCCCTTTTTGGGTGCATTAGACAAAATGAGCCTTTTCTAGAACCCACACTACAAAATGTACATTGTCATTTACCTAAATGTTTGATAAAATGAGATATATGGGTGAAATTAAAAAATAACTTTCTGACCCTTCAATTTTTGATACTTGAACATGAGACCTCCGGTATATAATACCCAACTCCTATCAACCAAGTTGCATGGTGTGACTTTTCACACCACCTCCCATATTTGTTTTGTTGTGAGAGCTATCACTTCAAAGTAGATAGCACAGGGATAGATCCTGGGACCAAACCATATCCATTTCCCACTACTACATGTCAATCATCACGACATTACATATTTGTAGGTAGTTATCAATGTGTTAGTTCATGTGGCCAATAGTATTATTTACAGGACTATTCAGTCAAGGGTCTACCTCTGCCGAGAGTCTTTACTGAGACTTAGTCTTATCTTTGCCAAAGGTTACACTAATATTGGTATTCTCTTTTACCAAGTTAATAATTCCAAAACTAAATATTTGGTAGATTAATGCTTTGCCAAGATTAAACCTCACAGAATTCTGCCCAAAAGACAAACTAGACAGTAATTTTTTTTCACAAAAACCAATTTGTCATGAAATTATTTAACCAATATTTTTACTTTTTTGTAAATAAGATGGATTGTAGTACTGTAAAGAAGCTATATTGACAAGATTTGTATTGTGTGAGAAAAATTCTCCAGCACAAGAGCTAACAGCCCTGGCCATTCTGGCTTCCAAGTTGACATATTTACAATGGAGCTCTTCAAAAAGGAAGCTTTGTTTTCTGATAATTTTACAATAATTCGAACAAAGAAAACTACAAAAAATAGAACTGAGGTTGACTCCAAAAGGAAATCAGAATGTAGAGTTAAACAGAGAACTTATGTTCCCAAGTCCTTTATTCTATGTGCCGTAATTTCCGCCGTGAGCTCGGCGACGATCACAAACCTGAGAGGGAGTAGGATAAAAAAAGGAGCCTCCTATGAGCATTAGGGGTTGGCTTCTTCTGGTTCATCATCCAACATAATAGTTTGCTCCTGGGTGCTTCCTTCCTACGGAGCCATGGAAGTTGGATGCCTAGAGGAAGATCCAACAGCTTCTTTCTTGACATTGGGTGAGTCATCGCTCAATGAATGAATTTTTGTGGTGGCCCGTTTATTTAACATCGTGTAGTGGGGAGAGTATTTGGTGACAAAGCGAAAATGGTGAATAGACTCCACATACACCATGAATTTATCAATAAGGTTATCTATCTTTTCCTCCACCACCTTTGAAAGTTCCACCTTCTCCTACATTTCCAGGCAGAGAAGAGTCTTCATCTACCACAAAAGATCAATGGTGCGCGTGGAAATATTCTCCTTATCCCTGGTGAGAGAGGGGTCAGGGATCCATGTGAAATCAACTGCAATTTCATCTATGGACATGCCTCTTCTAAGAGCTTTGGCTTTGAACTCTAAGTTCACAATTATTTCCTGTGTTTCAGGATTCACTGCGGTAGAGTAGTTTAGAGCAGCTCTCCTAGCTGAGGTCTCATAATGAGTGATGGGAGTGGAGCTTAATTTGTTCCAACAGGAGGATTAACGACCATGCCTGTGCCCCCAACTGGGAGCCAAAATGGAATTGCACTTGGATGCCATGAGAAGGGAAGGGGTAGAAGGCAAGCTTGTAGCAGAAGGGAAGCGAAAGGGACTGCGAAAGAAGGAGAAACAAGGCACAAGAGCTAGCCAAATGATGGGGAGGGGAAGTGTGGATGCGGTGAATTTTCACTATGCCAACAAGGGGAACTAACCCGATCGAAGGCCCCGATTAGATCTGCTTTTGTTTGGAGTGGATAGTTCCAATGAGTTTTAAAGGATCCTATAAACTGTTATAGGTGTTGAAAGATTGCTCCGGGAAGGAAGACTTCAGTTAAATCAACAAAAGAAAAATCTAACCTATATGTATTAAGTCCTATCTATACTAATTCTACCTACTTATGCTAATCTTAACTATTCTAATCTATCCTGCAAGAATATATAGACTCCAAGTCCACGTGAATCAATTACTAAGTCCACAGATGAACAAGGTTGTATTAAAGCTTAATTGCAATCTAATTATTCATACAAGAATGCACATTCATGTTTCTACAAATAACCTTGCAACAGATGCTTAATATAGTTTCGAATCGGGGACTGCTCATGAGTTAACCATGATAAAGAATTACATTCAAATAACCAATACTAGTCATAAGCTGTATCGTTATCAATATGCACAAAATAAAACACATTTATATTTATGCCAACAACAACACCCTGATTCTAAACACATGAAAGAAGAGGAAAATAAATCTAAAAAATTCTCCTCCTTGACCCAAAAAGTCTTCTTTATTAGCAGAATAGATCAAAAGTTGTTCCGCCCCCAAAAAAAAGTCCTCTACCCATCTCTGGAGGTAATACTTATGTAGCAAAGACTGACCCTCCGTCTTCCCCCACCCCCCCAAACTTTCCACCTTCCTGCTCTTTTCCATATACACATTAAAATATACAGACGTAGAATCGATCGGTGAAACGACTGACACGTAGAGGGCATATCTTCTAGAGCGCTTCATTTCCTGGGGAAATTAATAGATGTTTATTAAGGGACAATGACTGCGTGTCATCTCTTCACACCTGTATTGAGTGGGCGTTATTCCCCATTATTTCCTAAATGAAATTGAAGACACTGCACTCATCATCCCACATCTGGCATGATTGAAGGTGTGTTTGGAGGTAATAACATCTTGATGGATCAGTGCTATCGTGAGTGCTTCCTCTTGACATAGAGCGTGCATCCATTATGCACTATGGCGGTTTGTATCCCTTTCTTACAAAGTATGTCTTTGAAATATCGACATCAGTGGTACAAAGGTGTCATCTTGATATAAATCGCATTTATCCATTACCGAATCCACTCGAACTCGCCTTTCTTCTCTTGGTCCTCGCCTACAGAAATAGTTCATATTAGCTATGATTATGAGAAATGTGAGAAACATGCCCACAAACAAACCTTGCATTCAGTCACAGTTTCTATTTAATCTCGCAACGCAAAGAAAATATAATTATCAAACCACTGAACCTGTTGTAACATGTATTCTCGTTGCCCATAATATTCATTTTTATTCAAGAATCGCTTAACAATGCTTCAAAAGTGGACCATTCACTCTATCATATTTTCTTTTAAAAACCCAGAATACAACACTTTATTGGAACACATGGGAATACATGAGAAAACCCGTAGCCAAACCATAAGGCCGGACTTCAAATACTATACACCCAGATCTATAATTATCATTGGGTTCGCTCATCGCCCCTTCACATATCGCATGTTGCTTCACTTTCTTCGACTGTCAATTGCGATTTGCGATTGGCCGGACCCAAAAAATATATAATTTGTGTTTAATAGTCCCAACAGCTCTGCCATATCGCATCGTGCCTTATGTATAAGCCTTGGGCTCCGCCGACTGAGATTTGCGATAGGCCAGACCCGAAAAATATATGTGTTGCGGTTAATAATTCCGGCTGGTCTTCCATATCGCATCACGCTTTATGTATAAACACTGAACTCTGCCGATTGCGATTTGCGATTGGGGAAGCGGACATGAAAAATATATGTGTTATGTTTAATAATCTCAGCGGGTCCGATGTATCATGGTGCGCCTTATGTATCAGCATTGAAAGTGCCGATTGTGATATCCGATGCGATCGGAGACTTAATAGCATTGCAGTAAATCATGGGAGATAGACCTTAGCCCTTTACCAATGCAAAAAGTGATCTATGATGGAGGAGTGGTTAAGCGATTGTAATAAGAAATGAAGGCATGCATCGAGAGATGTGTAAAGACCGAGGAAGCGTGAAAAGGGTAAGTTATGCATATTTGTATAGTATTTCTATTATCAAAGCATTGATATAGAAATAAGGACACGATAGAAGGTTTTGAGGGTTGATTCCATATACAGCCATAGTAAAGAGTGGGGGTTGGTTATATGTGTGGGCATAAAGCACCATGAAGGTTTATGAGGATAGAAAGAGTCCCAATGAAGGACATGAATGAAGGGCTAGACTAGGTTATAAATGAATCATGTTGCAGAGATTTATTCAGGGGGGGCCTTAACCATTAAGAATTGAAGATTTGACTCGGCAGAGAGTTAAAATCCCTGGGATAAAAATAGATCATTTAAAGAGTTATCATTCGGAGAAATGAAAGATCAAACTTCTAGGGGACCCATTCAAATTTTCTACTAGAGCAAGTTTTAATAGGGTGGTGGTTGTGGCCACAACAAATGGCGAACCGATGGGCAAACCACTTACCTCTATTACCAAATAAACTTTGGATCAATAGAACATCAGGGTGTTAAGATAAACTTGAAATGCAAACTATATAGACAGATAAGCATGGGTTCCACTTCAGCATTAATAGCTTTAGGCGGGATAAAGACAAATAGCTTGTACTTACTGATAGGGTTTTGACAGGCATTCTCCAATGGTCGTATTATGGGATTTATTGACCTTCCTTTACCTGTTTTCAAATTTCAAAATCCTTTTGGGGCCATCACTGGTCTATCAATACTTGTTTAGGTGTGTACCTCAGCTCTTTATTGCTCATCAAACTTGATGTAGATATGTTTATCTGCACTTTATGTAAGAATTTTAGAGCTATACTTTCATATGATTGAATGGGGCATAGTCATGGATCATGCCATATTTTTAAACTGCTTAAGCAAGGTTGGGCTTCCTGTGTCAACCGGTACTCTGAGTCCAGCAATAGTCCCTACTTCAACTGACTTCCCAAACAAAATGTCCTTCTAGATTGGCACAAGGACTCAACATTTCATTTTCTTTTACATAAGTCCTTCCAGTTTCAGGCACAAGGACTAGAGCACAATTAAATTTTCCACAGGGTATATGATAGCGAGCTTAGCTCATGAGAGGAGGTTTACTTGTAGATGACAGATATTTGAAAATTTAGTGTGGTGGATGGAACTAATGGAGAATGACCGCAAACCTCATATACAAGTATAGGCTAGGTCTAGATGGGATTATAAAATGCAGCGTTCCACCATGCTAGTTCAGCTGTGGTTATACATTTTTCATTTTATAAAGATGCCCCTACATGCTCCAGGTATCCAAGTTATCAATAGATCCTACCTAGTTACCAACATATGCTAATGGGTGGCTTTGATTTTAATTTTACCGTTGATTTTCTAGTTCTAATAGGCTCATTGAAAATTTGCTTGATTTGTAAGGTAACAATGAATTTAGGATTGGCAGACTCATCAATGGGTTACTGAGTGAGACAAAAAGCTGAAGGTGGGGAATGAGGGAAATCTGAAGAGAGTTATAAAGGTGGAAACGAGACTGAAGGGCCGAAATCAATTCGCTGAAAAGGACTGAAATTCAAAACAGAAGGAAAATAAACTTTGCAAAAAAACAAGAACGGGTGGATGAAAATATAACTTAAGCTAACAGCAAAAATAAAATGAATCCTAACCTACTCAGAAGGTAACCACCATGTGGTGGCTACTAGAAGTATCTCTTAAGATGTTGTCCATTAACATGGAGTTTTTCAGTTTGTAAGTTCCCTGACCAATTTTTTCCTCAACTTGGAACAAGCCCAACCATAAGTGTTGAATTTCGTGTGCTTACCTTTTGGCTCACTCAACTTGTCCCATTTCAAGACTAGCTCTCCTACTCGGTAATATTTATCTCCTACCAGATAGTGATCAAACCATCTCTTCACAATCATTTGGTGGTTTCTAAATTTATTTCTGGATTTATCTCTTAATTCCTCCAACCTCACCAGTTGGTTGATCCTTTCTTGAAGTAAGGTTGAAGGGGTCCCTCTCAAAGCTTGGGAGAGCTGTAAAGAGGGAAGGGTAACGTTAGGAGGCAAGATGGCTTCCTGTCCATAGACAAGAAAGTATGGGGAGTTTCCTAATGCTACTTTTGGGGTGACCCTATCGGCCCAAAGGGCGTTTGTTAGAGCGTTGTGCCAATTCCTCTAGTTGTCGGCGATATATTTACGAATTATGTAGATGAGGTTTTTATTTGAGGACTCTATAACTCCATTTCCCTGGGGGTAATATTTTGATGCATACCTTATGCGAATTGATTTATTGATAGAAAATTTAGTCAATTTTAGTGATAAAAAGTAAGAAGCATTATCAAATATGAGAGCGTCAGGGATGCCAAACCTATTGATAATAAAATTCTCAATAAAATATATTACCTCGTCTTCGTTAACCTTCCGAAGGGGGATGGCTTTGGTCCATCTGGTGAAGTAGTCAGTTTCCGTGAGTATATACTTATGCTGCCATGAAGAGTTTGAAGTGATCTCACCTATGAAATCTAGGCCCCATTGCTGGAATGGGTGATAAATCATAACGGGCTTGAGGGGAATGACTAGCTTTCTTTCTCATCCTACGGCAGTTTGGCATACCTTGCATTTCCGAGCGTAGTCATGCGAGTCTTTGAACACTATGGGCCAATAATATCCAACTATTAATATTTTGTGAGCAATGGTCTCTCCTCCATAGTGACCACGTGCTGGGTCGTCGTGCATTTCTTTCAAGACATGATCGACATCATCCTTTTCCAAACACCTCAGCCAAACTCCATAATTTTTTCTGTATAATGTGTCATTGGCCAAGTGATACTGATTAGATTTCAATCCAAGCGCTCTCCTTCATGATGCATCCATGTGCTTAGGACATGATACCTGTGTTAAATAAAAGCATATGTCATAATACCATGACTCAAGGTCCAAAGGGACTTTCGACGTTTCGTGCTCACACATCAGCGTCTCATAAATCCATAGGGGCTCCTCCCTGAATTCTACTTGTGCATTCTGTATGCTTTTCGCTTCCGGTTCTTCAGATGCCCTTTCTTTATCCGCCAAGGCTTCTGCCGTGAGCTCACACAATCCCTGCCCTCGAACTATCTTCACCGACTTAATCTCGAGGTCGTATTCTTGAAGGGCGGTTATCCAATTCCCTCTTCATTCACCCATTTCTTTCTGCACGAAGAGGGCTCTTACAACAGGGTGGGGAATGATTACTTTAGTCCTGGACTTTAATAAATAAGGGCAGAAATGTTTTACGGCTTTAAAAACCACAAAACCTTGTTTCTCCACGTCTAGGTAGTTCGATTCTGCTCCCTAAAGATTAGAACTCATATAAGAAATAGGGACTTCATTTCCATCATCATTTTTTTGGGTGAGGATTGCGGCATATGAAACATCAAAAGCAAAGTGTACAAGAAGAATTCCTTGTCGAAATTGGCGCTGACCAATGTAGGAGCTTCTGTGATGGCCTTCTTAATTCGCTAAAACGTTTTCTTAGCTTCATCACTCCACCTATACACAACATCTTTCTTCATCATTAGCTGCATGGGATGCACTATTTCTACGAAACCTAAAACGAATTTCCTAACGAAATTAATTTTCCCGAAGAAATATTGCATTACCCTTTTATTTGCAGGGGGGTGTATTCTCATGATAGTCTCTATTCTTTCAAGATCAATAACAATCCCTTCTTTAGAGAGGATATGACCTAGTAGTTTCCCTTCTATAACTGTGAAGACGCTCTTCTTGGGATTCAACGATATTCCGTATCTTCGGCATCTTTTGAAAATTTGTTTCAGGTGATAAATATGATCCCTTTTGTGATACGAATACACAATAATGTCATCCATGTACACTACTATTGATCTATTAATCAATCCTTGGAAAACTATGTCCATAGCTCTTTGAAATGTGGTGCCCGCATTAATAAGTGCAAACATCATTTTATGGTATGCGTAAGTGCCCTATTTAGTGTTGAAGGTTGTCTTAAGATGATCTTGATTCAATACCAACACTTAATTATATCCCGAAAAACCATCCAATAGGGACAACATTTCAGACCTAGAAACACACTGAAGAATGTGTTCCATAGAAGGGACAGGATAGTTATCTTTCTGTGATGCTTTGTTTAGGTTTCTGAAATTGATACATAACCTGATGTCTCCATTTTTCTTTCTTACTTCCATGAGATTAGCTACCCAGCGGGTGTGCTTAACAGGAAAAATGATTTTGGTGTCCACCACTTTGTTTAATTCTTTCTTTACCAACGGTTCCAGCCTTGGATGCATCTTGTGAACCTTTTGTTGGTATGGCCTAACATCCTTCTCCAATGGAAACACATGTTGCATAACACTGGTATCAAAGGTTTTTAAGTCACCATATGTCCATGCAAAGACATCCTTGTACTCTTTAAATAGCTTAACAAATGCAGTCTTTTCTCGTGGAGAGCATCCCAAGCCCAAATTAACAATTTTTGGGTCTTCTTTGGTTCCAAGGTTGACCAATTCATACTTCATGGATGAGCTATGCGTTTTGCAGTTAGTCGACTTCTTAAATTTATCATGCAGGTCATACAAGTGCTCCATATTGACAATTGACTTGGGAATTATATTGAGCTGCTCTTTTTCCTCATCTTCACTCCCATTCATAAGCTTGTCATGCTCTTTTTCATCAATGACCATGTTTTTGAATGTTTTTTTGCCATGCAAGAACTCAAGGATTTTCTCATCACCTTCGAACACCTGCCAATTCGAGATGTTATCAGGCACAGATGGTCTGAAAATCAATTCAACGTAAAATTTATTCTTGTTTAGTCTCAGAGCAGGAAAAAGTTTCACAGCCATACCAGCCATCAGATCGGCATCTTGATTTTGCCCTCGAGGTATATATGTGATATTAAAAGAATCAAAATTGTTAATTAAGCTCCATACCTCATGTTTGTATCTTACCAAGTGTGGCGAATTGCAGTGTATCCTTTTCCTTACCTGGTCCACAATTATCTGTGAGTCACCAAAAACTTTAAGATTTTTTACCTTCATATCAATGGCTTTTTTCAAGCCCTACAGCAAGCCTTAATATTCTGCCATGTTGATGGTGCACACGAACTCCAACCAGCTGGCCATCAGATGTTGGTTCCCTTGCGGGTCAATGAGAATGCTCCTAGCACCTGCACCTTCAAGGCAATTAGAGCCATAAAAGTAGAGTGTCCAGAAAATAGAATCTAATGTTACATTAAATGAACTGCTTCCTACGAAATTGGTTATATCATCTACTATATTACAGGGTGGCTCATCAGTTGGACTATGGGGGAGAGCTTCCAATTGTGTGTTTGTCACATTTTCTTCCATTGTCTCTACATGGAATTCTCCGAAACAGGTTTTGATGGCACAAATGTCGAAACTATAATTCCCAAGGATAGAGTTGGTAAACATTACAGGTTCATTGGGGCCATTTAGTTCTGTCACCATATACTTCATGTATCTTTCTCGATCAACTCTTAGCATATCACCTTTTCCCTTCTGAGGCAGCAAGAGATGGGGCCAATCAGTTGAGAAATATCCATTCAGTTTTTTTGACCAATCCCTACTAAGCAGCATTCCATAAGCCTCGGGTATGTCGACTACCACTATGTCAATGACTTGTGTGTACTGTGGTTTGGTAGACATCCGAATCAACACATCTTTCAATTCCCCAATTACTTTCACATTCGTTCTGTCCAATTGCATAATTCGAGTTCCAGTTTTCTCGGGTATCGCATGAAGTCTTTTAGCAACAGCGTAAGGCATAATAGTGGATGAGGCACTAAATCTACCAAGCAATTGTGTACGTTCATGTTGAAGATTTCAAATGTGATAAGGAAAGGTGGAGTCATAGATTTTGATTTCCTTCCTATCATGGATGCACTGACATCTTGGGGGGCTCGATTCATTTTTGTCAGAGTGGCTTCCATAGCTGATGGTGTTTGGGCTATACTAGGGGTACTAACAGGTTTGGATGCCGACTTCTTGGTTTGGTAGCTCAGAATGGTGGGAGATTTGCAATTCCGTTCATTCATAGCTTTCAAGAGTAGATCCCTTTGCTGCGTTAATTTTAGAAAATCAAAGTATGTGATATTAGCTCGAGATTTCTTAAGATCATCCACAATGTTGTAATTAATGTTATAAACAGGGTAGGGCATAGTAAATATATTGGTTTTTCCGTTCTTAGGTTGGAGTTTACCATTTTGAGTCACCTTCATTGTAGTCGGAGATGTATTATATTTCTCTGGATAGTTTGCAACTGGAGTACTCTTGGAACCACCACTAGGTCTACCCTTCTCAACAAGAACTTTGGGAGCGGATGCCTTCAAAGGGTGAACATCTTTCTTTGGCTGGTCTACAGGCTTCATCATGCCCACAAGTGTCCCTTTACTTCGTGTGTGGATTTCATTAGTTTGGATTTTTGCCATACTATCTCCTTCGTCGTCATCATTCTCATTTGTATAGAAATCCCATAGTACATTGATTTGAGATTCCTCGTCCAAGGGCTCTTCTACTTGGTATTCTTCCTCATTTTCTTATTCTAGCTCTAGCTCCACTATAGGTTCTTCTTTGGTAAGGAGCGATCCAATGAGAGCCAGCTCTTCCATATTTAAAATCCCTTCATGGGGTGGAGTAGGTAGCACAAGTTGGCCATGACCGCCTTCTATCTTCTTACGATAGAAAGGTTTGAAGGATTTTCTGTTGTTATAATTTCCTCCATTCCCATTTTTACTTTCTCCAGAGTTCCTTTTCATATTGATGATTGTGTTCATCAATTTCTTAATGATCCGATGCAAACCTTCCACATTTGTGGTATCCTTTTCTTTGATCTCAGCCACTTTGTTGTCACTCCCATTATTCTTCTTGGATGATTGAGAGGCTTTCTTTTCTTCTGTTGTATGATGACATGCTATGAGACTGATCATTTCATTCTCGACTTTTACTGCTTCATCAATAGCACCCTGTAAGGTTTGTGCGTTACTCCTTTTGACCCACATCGCAGTAGGGACGGGGAGAGCAGTGATGTAGAATTCCATGAGCACTTCATCAATATGTCTAGCATTAGCCAGGATTCTGTTGAACAAAGTTTTGAACCAAATGTTAAAATCCTTGACCTTCTTTTTGGTTTCCATTTTCAAACGGGATAGTTCTAAAACTAAGGCCGCAGGTGTTTTTTCATCGCCAAACTTGTCTAAAAAGGCCTGTTGAAAGGCACCCCATGAGGGGATTGATCCTATTCTCAAGCTAAAGTACCATGTGGAGGCCGCACCAATCAAAGTAAAAGGGAATAAGCGACATACTACATCTTCATCGACTACCCCCAACATGCACACGACTAGGAAGAAAGAGTGAATATGGTTATCAACAGTGTCTTCATGCTCAGGGTCAAATTTAGGGAATACTCTTTCTGCATTCTTGGGTAAGGCATGTTGCTACCCAGGTACTACTACAACATCCTGAGTGAGCCAGGGAGGGAGTGCTCCCGAAGGAGGTGGGGGTTGATTCCCACCTGGAGGAGGTGGTAGAGGCGGATTCCCACCTGGAGGGGGGATGTTAGCCATATTATGGATAGGAAGGTTCTGGTTGAAGGTTTCTTCGAGGCATTCTTTGTTAGGAATTTCCAAATCAATCTAGGGATTACCTTTAGAGGGGGAATTTATTCCCAAGGAGTGTCAATACTTTCCAAGGACTCTAGCACAATATATTCAAGAGAAGGGGTTGCAGATGTCTCTTCGCTTATGGTAAAGATCCTCGGCCTTCTTTTAGTTGTCAGAGGTAAAGAATGAAAGATGGGGAGCTGAGAGAGGGAACGAGCATAAGCCTGAGTAAGTACTCTGACTAGTTGTTTCTGAGTGATAGGATACTCCCACAGTCTCTCTTCTTTGGGTGACCCAAACACGGGACTTAGAGGGATCTCTGCTTCTTCAAAATGAGGCTCTTCCAAATGTGTGGAAGGATGTTTTTGACCTTTACGATCCATACATTAATATTTTTGAATCCATGCGTGACATTTATAGATGAAATCCTAAAAAGCTATGGATGGTGGTTCATGCCCCCTTCTAGGGCCACTTTGTTGACGTGGTGAATTTTCGCTATGCCAACAAGGGGAACTAACCTGATCACAGGCCCCGATTAGATTTGCTTTCATTTGGAATGGCTAGTTCCAACGAGTTTTAAAGGATCCTGTAAACTATTATAGGTGTTGAAAGATTGCTCCCCAGAGGAATACTTCAGTTAAATCAACAAAAGAAACAGCTAACCTATATATATTAAGTCCTATCTATACTAATTCTACCTACTTATACTAATCTTAACTATTATAATCTATCCTACAGGGGCATAATAAAAGAGATTAAACATCATATATAGATTCCATGTCCAAATGAATCAATTACTGAGTTCACAGATGAAAAAGGTTGTATTAAATCTTAATTGCAATCTAATTATTCATACAAGAATGCACATTCATGTTCCTACAAATAAACTTGCAACTGATGTTTAATACAGTTTCGAATCGGGGACCACTCATGAGTTAACCATGATAAATAATTACATTCAAATAACGAAGACTAGTCATAAGCTGCATCGTTATCAATCTGCACAAAACAAAACACATTTATATTTATGCCAGCAACAACACCCTGATTCTAAACACATGAAAGAAGAGGAAATAAATCTGAAAAAGGCTCCTTCTTGACCCAAACAACCTTATTTATTAGCACAATAAATCAAAAGTTGTTCTTCCCCAAAAAAAAAATTCCTCTACCCATCTCCAGAGGTAATACTTATGCAGCAAAGACTGACCCTCCATATTCCCCCCTCCCCCACCCCACCCACTGACTTTGCATCGTGCCTTATGTATAAGCCTTGGGCTTCGCCGATTGAGATTTGTGATAGGCTGACCCAAAAAATATATGCTCTTTGGTTAATTTCCGGCGGATCCGAATCGATTGTGATTTATGTATAACACTGAACTCTGCCGATTGCAATTTGTGATTGGGGAAGCGGACCAGAAAAATATGTGTTATGCTTAATAATCCCGACGGGTCCGGTGTATTGCAGTGCGCCTTATGTATCAACGTTGAAATTGTTGATTGTGATATCCAATGCGATCAGAGACTTGATAGCATCGCAGTAACTCATGGGAGATAGACCTTAGCCCTTTACCAATGCGAAAAGTGATATGCGATGGACGAGTGGTCAAGCGATTGCGATAAACGATGAAGGCATGCATCAAGAGATGTGTAAAGACCGAGGAAGCGCGAAAAGGGTAAGTTATGCATAATTGTATAGTATTTCTATTATCAAATCTTTGATATAGAAATAAGGACGTGATAGAAGGTTTTGACGGTTGAGTCCATATACACCCATAGTAAAGAGTGGGGGTTGGTTATATGTGTGGGCATAGAGCACCATGAAGGTTTATGAGGATTGAAAAAGTCCCGATGAAGTATATGAATGAAGGGCTAGACTAGGTTATAAATGAATCATGCCGCAGAGATTTATTCAGGGGGGTCTTAACCATTAAGAATGAATATTTGACTCGGCAAAGAGTTAAAATCCCTGGGATAAAAACATATCATTCAGAGAGTTATCATTCGGAGAAATGAAAGATCAAACTTCTAGGGGACCCATTCAAATTTGCTACCAGAGCAGGTTTTAATAGGGTGTTGGTTGTGGCCACAATAAGAAGGTAAGAGGGGGTATTCATAGGGGTGGGTGAGCCTCGAGAGGCGGGGAGTGTAGGGATTGGGAATGAAGACTCAGCGTGTGAGGTACTAGAGGTGGATGGTGGAGATAGTACCAAGAAGGGTTGATGGGAGAGAAGGACAACGGCCCCGTGGGAGAACTGAGTAGTGAATGGCTTATTTGGCACGACTATCAACGGGGGAAGTGGCATGGGATAGGTGTTTCTTATTAAAATAGTCCTCCAAATTTCATATTTCATCATTGATGAGACTAGTGATCTCCATCCTATTATTGTTCATTATTTATATTTTTCTTTGCATTAATGGCTCCACATTGCAGACAGAGATCACCGTACTCTAGTTCATGCCACCTCCTCGACCTCAACTAATAGTTGCTTTCCATGCCTTCGTTTGCCAACCTGTTGTTTAGTCTATTCCCATCGCGTCTAACATCCTGGAAGTGAAGCCTATTCATGCCATTGATATTGTTTTTTATGCTTTGTAGGATTTTACTTAACCGCCAGTTGTCATACACCTAGCATCCAAAACTTGCTAGAGTTTTCGGTTGGCCTGTGTTGCTAGTGTTGAATCGCCTTCTACGATTAGAGGGCTCAAATTGTGGAGCTTAGAAATAGCGAGCCCATGTTCCAGAGCTTGCAGTTTGGAAACATTATTAGTATAGGTGCCAATGTTTCCCTCATATAGCCTGAGTATTTCCCCCTGTGCATTTCTGAATACCCCCCCAAATCCCACGATGCTCAACTTGCCTTTTGTTGCCCCATCATAGTTGAGTTTGAAAGTCCCTGTCTCTGGAGGATACCATTTGATTGTAATTCCCTGATTTCTAGAAATGGTAGAGGCATTGGAGAAGTGGATGAGATGAAGATCAAGAAGAGTAAGGATTCTCAAGTCCAAACTAATTGGACGGTCAGTGGGTCAATAGGGAGTGGAGGAAACCACTAATTCTTGGATTTATTCTTAACAATAGAAAGAATAACTTCTTCCTATTGGGAGACTCCTCTTAGAATCCTTGCATTTCTTTCCTTCCATAGTGCTAGCATATGATTCCTGGAACTAGGTTCCAAGCCCTATTCACCAGAGCGTTGGGGGAAATGGAAGATCTCCAGATGTCAATGGTGTTAATAATTAAGGAGGGATCCTGATCCAAGGCTTTGAATACCAAATACACCCAATTATATAGCTTGTTCACGTATGGGCACTCATTCAACAAGTGATTTGTTGTTTCTTTCTTTAGCTGACATAGGTTGCATCTGGAAGGTCCAATGAACCCCTTTTTTCTTAGATTGTCCCATGTGAGAATCTTTTTGTGCATTATGAGTCAAAGAAAAATGGTGATTTTTGGTCAGTGTTTCCTTTTGCACAGAGATTTCTATTTTAGCTCCGATTGAAGTTGATCATGGAGAGTAGTGTATTTGTAAGCTTCCTTTATGTTAAAATGCCCAGCCGGGTTCTTTCCCCATCTTATTTTTTCCTCGAATGTATCATAATGAATTTTCCTTTTTTGGAGTTTGCTTGAAAGTTCCTGCCACACCTGTGGGTTGATTGGGGGTTCCCACTCTATTTCATCTAACCACTCTCTCCACCTTTTTGGTCCATTGTTGGGTTTCCAATATTGACTTACCCTTATTTTGCCACTATTTTGCATGTCATTCTTAATCTGCATAAATTGATCCTTATCAAGGTCTAGCCTTTGCTTCCAGACATCCTCCCAAAATAGGGCCTTATCCCCATTTACAACTTCCCAGAAACTATGTTTGTGGATGA
This sequence comes from Pinus taeda, assembly GCA_000404065.3. Lineage (NCBI taxonomy): Eukaryota > Viridiplantae > Streptophyta > Pinopsida > Pinales > Pinaceae > Pinus > Pinus taeda. The sequence goes on along the minus strand of APFE031075447.1, from coordinate 76,470 downwards.
TTGCTATGTTTTCCCACGCCTAATTCGATATGACAAAGCCCTTTATGGTCCCATCGGGTCTAATGATTTGTTCCTGTGAGTGGGTGGGGGCATATTTTGCCTTCCAAACAATGCCCCAGGGGGAGTTTGGATTTACTATCTAATGCCACAAAATTTTACCTCCCAAGGCTTTTCCTAATATCTCGGGGTCCCTAAGGGTAATACCACCTTATTTTTTGAGTTTACACATTTTTTCCCATGTGACCAATGCCCACTTTTGTTTCTTTTCCGAGCCTCTCCACAAAAAATTCCTCTGTAAATTTCTAATAGTTTTGGAGATTGATTTGGGGGCTGCCAAGGCCAAATACAAATAATGAGGAATTTCCTATAATACAGATTATACTAATACAAGGCATCCTGCCAAATTTACTGATCTGAAAGTCCAATTTGCCAGCCTTTTTTCTATTTTGTTGATCAGAGCTTCCCAAGTAGAGCAAGCCATAGGCTTGTCACTGAGAAGGACACCAAGGTATCTAGAGGGGAGGTTTATTCTTTGAAATTCTAAAATTCTAGCAATATTTATTTGGATTGTCGGAGGGGTATTGAAGAAGAAGAACTTGAATTTTTCTTGATTTATGGAGGTGCCAAAGGCTGCTGAGAAACCAGAGAGAATGGATTTGAAGGATAAGGCTTCTATTATTGTGGGGAGACCCATTAGTAGAGTATCATCCACAAATTGTTGATGAGTGGAGGGTGGAGCTGAGGTATAGAGATTGAGGCTAGTAAGGGCATTGGAAGAAGAAGTTGTGGTAATGGAATGACTGAGCCCTTCTGCCATAATGACAAAAAGAAAGGGAGAGATAGGACCCCCATGCCTAATGCCTCTAGAGGGGTTCAAGGGATGATAAGGGGATCCATTAAGGAGAATTGAGAAAAAACCCCTTGAGACCAATGCCATAATCCATTTTATACAATCTTTGTGAAACCCAAAAGCTACCATCACCTCTTTCATGTAAACCCAATTGATTTTGTCGAAAGCCCTAGACATGTCCAGTTGCATCATCATTTTAGGCTTCCTTTGAACTTTGAGAGAGTGGATTAATTGGTGGTAAAGGATGATGATGTCCATAACTTGCCTTCCTTCCACATAACTAGTTTGGTGTTGGGAGATCAAGAGAGGCAGGATGGTTTTTAATCTGTTAGCCAGAACTTTAGAGATGATCTTATAAATGATGTTGTAGAGGGCTAGAGGACAAAATTTTTCCAGGGAGTCAGCACTGTCACCTTTTGGAATTAGAGTGAGAAAGGTGGCATTGAGAGCTTTTAGGACAAATTTGTGGATTCTAGACTCCTCCGCTAGGGCATGGACCTCATTTTTTTACATAGGCCAACAAGATTTGTAGAAGTCAATGGTGAACCCATTCGGACTAGGTGCTTTTCCAATAAGAATATTCATGACCACTTATACCACCTCTTGCAGTGATACTTTTCTCAGAAGCATTTTATTGTGTTCCTCATTGAGGATATCTAGGATGCTGTTAGTAATTTTTTGAATGTCCCTTGCCCGATCATGCCTAGGCTGTGTGAGGAGAGTGCTAAAGTGATGATTTAATTACTTTTCCATTTCCTCATGAGAATGGACAAGGTTTCCTTCTCTGTTCTTTAGGGCCAAAACTCTATTGTTCCTTTTATGTTGTATCATCAATCAATGGAAGAAAGCAAAGTTTTTCCCCACATTTTAGCCAATTATGTTGGATTTTTGATGCTGGAGTTTCTCTTCTTGAGATGCCCTTTCCTCCCAAATTTGTTGGAGGTTGAGCTCTTCTTGTTTCCTTTTTTCTATGATGCCCTCATTGATAATTTGTTGCTAGAAGATTTCCATTTTAAGCTCCAAGTTCCTTTTGTCAGTGAGTATATTGCTAAAAGTTTCTATGTTCCACTTTTTGATTTCCTCTTTGATGTTTTTCAGTTTTTGTTGAAATTTATAGATCCTATTTCTAGTTATTGGCATCAGGTTGCTCCACCATTATCTCAACTTTCCCTGGAAGTCTGGGTGCTCCAACCAAAAGGTTTAAAATCTAAATGGCTTATTTTTAGGGCCAAGAGAGATGTGAAGCTTCAGGGAAATTGGCCAATGGTCTGATCGAGATTGAGGGAGAATTCTTGCCTCCATTTCCCAGGAGGTGAGATAGGTTTCTTCTGAGAGGAGGAATCAATCTAGACTATAAGCTATTTGTCTTTCTCCCCCTCTTCTATTGTTCCAAGTGAAGGTTTCGTTACTCGTTGGGATATCTATGAGATTGAGTCCTTCTATGGTGGATTGGAAGGATTTGGAGTCCTTATCTAGTTTTCTTATACCTCCCTTCTTTTCCCCAAGATTAATGATCATTTATAACTCCCCAATGATGATTTTAAAAGATAGTAGGATGGATTCCACCAGATTGGAAATACTTTGTAGCATCTTGATACGTTTTGTAGCTTTGTGGGGGCACAAATATTGGTAACACGGATGCTTTCATTGGTGCCGATGATTTTCAAGACAATGGTTATCGAGTGTTTAGTTGCAGCAGAGGAGGTGAGATCATATAGTGAACTTTTCCACATGCTCATTAATCCTCTTGCCAATCTGATGGCATAATTGGATGTTTAACTGTACTGCTTGAAACATTTTTTTTGCAGGAGAGGAAGGTGAGCTAACTCAAGTTTGGTTTCTTGAATGAGAAGGATATCAGGTTCATCAAATGGAAGTATGTTTTACAGGATTATTTTCTTTCTTGGACCATTAAGTCCTATGATATTCTAAGTAATGCAATTCTTTGGTAAAGAGTGGGAGTTAGGGCTAGGGCCTTTACCTCATTGATGAGTCTAGCACCCAGTTCTTGAAGAAGCTGGTTGGTGTTTTTCCTTCCCCTTTTGCAGCTTGGCCCTTTAGGGCTATATCTTCTCGCTGTTATGTTTGAAAGAATGCCTTTGGTAGTGTTGCTTTCAGTTGGTGGATGATCTAAGCTTTGATTTAGTTCCTCTTGGAGGATATATGCTCCTTCTATTTTCTAAAGTTGGTCTTATGGGATAGCCACCACTACATTTTTCTTCCATTTCTCTGCTATTGATAAGAGATCTACTCCTTCGAGTGCTTCTTCTATTGCACTTTCCTCCAGGGTTGCATCCATTAATACCTGTTGCATTTTTGTGTCTTCCTATGAGTTCTCATCTTCCCTATTGTTGTGATCCAAATCTTCGTCCTCTTGCCTCTGGTTTATTGCGCTTTGCTTATCATCTCTTGCCTCTTCCTATGTTGGGTTTCTTGATTGTGGTTGTCCTTGCAGATTATTCAGAGCCTCAAATTGGTTCAGGTTGGTTGCCTGTTGTTGTTCCTTCTTTATGTTAGTTTTCCTACTATTCTTATTTCTTGTGTTTAGTTTGGTGAAGCCATCGCCATCCTTTTTCTTGTTGGCATGCTCAGTGTTTCGAGGCATTTTGTTTTACGAACAATCCCTGAAGAGGTGTCCATGCTCATAGCACTTCCTACACTGAAAGGGCATATGTTCGTAATCAATTCTCTGGAGCCATACTTCATCATTGAATATTAGTTTAATGGCTTCTGGGAGGGCTCCCGAGACATCAATATAAACACATATTTGGGCATATGAGACTTAGTGTCCGCTACATGTACCCTCCAACATTTTTATATACTCTCCTAATTAGTATCCTGTGTCTTTGAGGATGGAAGGAGCCCAATAATCCGTTGGCAGGGAATAGAGACACACCCAGACTGAGACTCTTGTGAAGTCCTCTTTCTCGGGAGTAAAATTTTCTTTCGAGAATCTCATATACAGTCCAACTAAGTTAAAGAAGTAGGGACCTCCCTCAAATATCCTATCTTTATCTTATAACAGGTCAAAAATCACTGTAAAGAACCCCTTTAAGCCTCGTTGGAATCTGATTTTCCCCTTTGGTTTCCATTTGGCTTGTATCCATGAGTTCAGGGCTTTCTCTGTGAGTCAGATGCCCATGAATTTGAAGATTACTGCATGTTCTTGCATATAATCTCTGTAAACGGATACCCCTAGGTCCTGGATTTCCAACTCAATAATTTTGTTGGTGTTTGGATTGCAATTACTCCTTGATTTCATTCTTTCTTTTTTCCCCTGAACCTCTGTGGTGATTGCTTCCGTATCTGAAGGAATAGTAGAGGTGGTGCCTTTGGAAGATTGGACCTCAGCATTTTTTCCCCTCTCTTTCCTTTTGGCCCTTGCTTCAGGGCTTGTTTTGGAGGAGTGGAAGGCAGTGCTGAAAACCAATTTGGTGAAAAAAGACTCTTGTTTTAGCGAGCGATCGGTGATCATGTCGTGGAAAGAGAGAGCCCCCCAGGCAGTCAACCTGTTCCTCCATGGGAGAAGGAGAGGTGAGGGGGAGCTTTGGCAGCCAAATGCACTGGCTTTCCGAGGGCAACCGCCGAGAGGGCGCTATGAAGCAGTCTTAGATTAAAGTGGTCGATCACATTCGAGAACCTAGATATGTATGTTCAGAGTTGGAAGTTGAAATTTTTGTTTAACCATTAATGGAATCAATCATAAGCTTGTATTCCATTTCATTCTACTCAACCATTCACATTTCAATTACTCCAAGCCAACATGTTGAGTTTTAATTGTTACCAGGACAAAGACAAGAGCACGATAGGTTATACAATAAGTGGGTTAAGCGTTTGCATCTCTACTTACATGGCCTTCTAACAGTTCATAAAACACATATTTACATATAAGAATTAACTTTAAGAGTGAGAACTAGGTTTGATCCACATCTGAGAATTTGAGCTTAGTGATTCAACCAATGTTTCCTACAACCCCCAAACCAGAAATTATAATTCATCCAACTGGTCCACTATGCAGTTTTTGCAATCAAAGTGACATTGCGATGTGTTAATGGGCTTAGCTAGACTAGTAATTTGAAACCTATCAACACTTCCACTAGAAACCTGACTTTATCTCCACTAATGCATGGCTTTTCCTCTGTCAAAAGTTATGTTATCCATTGATATCTACCTATACTAAATTTAGCTTCCGGACTCCATGTCAAGATTAAAGCATAGTTATTTAATTAGACCAAAAAAATTTCTTCATTTGTAACTGAGCTTGCACCAAGACTAGCTTTACTTGTCATGAGTAATGAACCTGGCCAACAATTTAAATGAAACCAACCAAGTGAAATCCATATCATGGTGATGAAACTGTAGACCAATCAAATAGAGAAACATCAAAAATTTGTCATCAATGAGCTATGAGATCATAACAAGGATGTAGACCATATTCCCCAATGAACAAAACCAGAATAAAAAATACTCAGTATGCAAGCCACAATCCATAATCACCGATGAACAAAACATGATCATTATGTTTATTATGCCCAGAACTTATATTACGTGTTTTCTTTTCAAGTGTCTTTTAAAATAGAACAATGAATCAATTTAAATATATAAAGATGTTCGGTTTCCGATATTCAAATTATGTTGTCAAAATTTTCACAATTGCACCATGACCATAACTAACACTCTAAACTCAAGATCAATATTTTCCACATAACTGGTATGCTACTCATTCTCCACAAGATCATTTTTCACACTTGATCCCATGAATATGCACACACACACACACACACACACACACACACACACACACACACACACACACACACACACACACACATCACGCATACGCATACGCACACCCACCCACACACACACACACACATATACACTATTGAGTATCTGAGGTGTATGTGGGACAACATGGTGCCAATAATAATTTCTATAAACTAGGAGTTTTAATCAATGTGACTGAGACATTGAATTAAATTGTTCCCTAAAATAGAATTTTATTTATTTATTTAAACAAATACCTACACATACAGACATTAAAAACAACCATATCCATATAACCATTGTTAAAACCCCAATGTGCCCAAGCCATTAAAATATGTGCCTTGGTCCATATGGAAATGCATTAGGGCTGAACCTGTGACCATTATCCATCTAACCATCGATCATACAAATTCTTTAATAAATTTATTATTTTGAGTTTATTGCCCCATATTTGGGTTGTTTAGTGATTTTATTTTTCAAATGCCATAAATTCTTGTCTAGGAGGTATTTTTCAAGATATAATATATCGTTGGAAATCATTGATGAGAAAATTCCAACCATGCAATCCGTAGGTTGATTAGGGAGTCATAACTACATCAAAAACTCAAATAAATTAAAGATCCTTTAACTTCACTTTTATGAGATCTTGCAACAAAGGCAATTGTCATACTACTTCATAGAAGGTATTGTTTCTTCCTTAGCCACCCCTTGGACATCAATGACACGTTTTGTCATCAGTGACAACACAATGTGAAAAAAATCTCCCCCTTTGTTATTGATGACAATACCATTAAAAAATAAATTTTCATTGATGGCAATGGGCCAAACTTCCCTTGACATGCTGCTGGAAACTTCTCCTAATCGATTTACAAGATTATCTTGTCAACGTTTGTAATCTCTCCCCATTTAACATCAATGAAAAAGGGTCATGTATGTATAACGAAATTACTATACTTATGTGAGAAATTGGTCCTAAGGATTCTCCTTATCTGTCACTGCATATTCTAAGTGGTTGTCAAAGATTTGCATGAGTATGTTGTGAATGCTTCCTAGATTGTTCTTGTTCCTGTGTGATCATGTGGACTTGATCAAATATCCCCTTGAGGCCATACTTTTGTTCTAATACTACCCATTAATAGAATCATGATGTCATTATGTGAACCAAGGAAAATTTCCCCTTGAGATCATGTTTCTTTCATCAGTAAGTCCCTGTCATATTTTCATTCTCTAATTACCCCTGAATGATCTTGTGGACCTGATGGAGTCTATTCCTGGGACCATTGTTTATTCATACTTTATAAATTCCCTGTTAATGCTCTCCAGCTATGCCTGAATGTTCTTGTGGACCCATGAGTTTGGTGAAATCTCCCCTGACAAAGTGCGTAGGGCTCCCCATGTGAAGATGCTTCCTTCTTTCTTTCTGAATCTACTTGGTCAATAAATGTCAATATCTCCTTCTCCTTTTTCTCAACATTTTTCAATGCCTGTATCAATGTATTCCTCTATTAAATTTCCTACTTGGCTAAAATTGGTGATGAATTCCCTCCTTTGATCTATTCATACCTTCTATCATACTCTCCCATAAACCATGAGAGTTAAAATCTATTCATATACGATTCTGAATGGTTGAAATGCTGCTCTCTTCCATTAATATCTTCTTCCCTGATAATTATCCTCTTGCCTACTTTTCCCTAACAAATTAAAGCCATAAAGGAATGGAATATCCCCACAACCATAAAGCATATTTGAGGATTTCTTGGGTTGACAGGGTATTATCACAAGTTTGTTCAGAATTATGGGAGAATAAAAGCACCTCTAACAACATTATTGAAGAAAGATGCATTTTCTTGGACTCTAGAAGCAATTGAGGCCTTTGAACATCTTAAATAGGCAATGTGCCAAGCACCAGTCTTAGTTATGATAGACTTCACAAAATCCTTCATTGTGGAATGTGATGCTCAGGAAATGGAATTGGTGTTGTTTTAATGCAAGAAGGAAGACCCATTTCTTTTGAAAGTCGTCCAATCAAAGGAAAGTATTTACAAAAACCTATTTATGAGAGAAAATGTTGGAAATACTACGTGCACTAAAGCAATGGTGACCTTACCTAATGGGAAGATACTTCAAGGTAAAAACAAATCATGATAGTCTTACATACTTTTTCAGAGCAAAGATTATCATTAGACAAGCAACAAAAATGGGTTACAAAGATGTTGGGTTATGACTTTGAAATCATCTACAAAAAAGGGAAGAAAAATGTTGTTGCAAATGCACTCTCAAAAAAGGATGAGTATGTGGAAGCATTGCTTTGTGCCATTTCTATTATCCAACCTAACTAGATAACTGAAGCAAGGGATGAATGGAAGAATGATGAAGAGGTGTGGACACTCATTGAAAATTTGCAACAAGAGCCAAATACATCTGATACATTTAACTGAAAAGATGACTCACTATGGTACAAAGATTATTGATATATTTGTAAGAATTCCCAACTCAAACAAAATATTCTTTTGGAAATTCACACCTCCCCCTCAGGAAGGCACTCAAGATTTTAAGAAACTTACCACAGGGCCAAGAAGGAATTTTTTTGGGATGGCCTTAAATCTGAATTCAGAAGTTTGTGGTAGAATGTCTAGTTTTCCAGCAAAATAAATTTGAGACAATTAAGACCCCAGGTCTATTACTACCTTTAGCCATTCCAAGTCAATGTTGGGAGGAGGTCTCAATGGATTTCATCATAGGTTTACCCAAGTTTGAAGGAAAGAGTTTCATCATGGTGGTAGTTGATAGACTTACCTAGTATGCACACTTTTTTGCATTATGTTATCCTTTTAAAGCTGGTACAGTTGCTACTACATTTATAGAAAAAATTCAAAACCTACATGGAAACCCAAAGACTATTTTAAGTGAAAAAGATTCCATTTTCACTGGAAATTTTTGGACGAAATTATTTTCTTGTATTAGTACATAATTAGCTCATAACTCATCTTATCATCCTCAATCTGATGGGAAAACTGAGATAGTGAACAAATGTTTGGAAGGATATCTTCATTGCTTTGTATTTGATAAACAAACACAATGGGTCAAGTGGTTACCTCTAGCTGAATTGTGGTATAACACTTCCTTCCATATGGTAGAAAAAATGACCCCATTTATGGCACTTTATGGATATCATCCACCATCCTTCACATCAACTTTAAGAGAAATTTCTAAGGTTAAAGCAATGGAATATCACATCGAGCATCAACAACAAGTTATCCAACTCTTAAAGGATAACCTCACTCTGGTGCAGAATCAAATGAAACAACAGGCAGATCAACATCACAGTGAAAAAAGTTTTGATGTATGCGACTAGGTATTTTTATGGCTACAACCATACAAACAAATGTCCCTCAAGCAAGCTAAAAATGATGACAAATTATCACCCAAGCACTATGGTCTTTACAAGGTGTTGCAAAAGATTGGTACTATGGCATACACATTGGAGTTACCTACATCTTCCTGAGTACACCCAATTTTCCATGTTACATGCTTAAAGAAGGTTATTAGTGACAAGGTACCGTTTCAAACAATATTTCCAGAACTTGTCGAAGAAGGAAAATTGATATTTGAGCCTGAAGCAGTCATGGAAATAAGAACCCGACAGCTACAAAATTGATTAATTTCATAGTATCTCATTAAGTGGAAGAACTTACCTATTGAAGATTCCACATGTGAGGATGAGAATTTTATATAGAAGCATCCATAACTTCTCAAGTGTTGAGGACAACATTTTTTTGAAGTAGAGGGGCATGTTAGGTCCATATAATACTAGTGTATCCCCCTTATTGTTATTGTTAGTATAACCCCCTATTGTTATTTTTGTTTCCTTACATTATTATTGTTATGTAGGCTCTAATTATATTCTAACCCCTTAGACTCCAATATACACCAAGGAGATATTATCATTTGTATCCTACAAGAATGGTTCATTTATGTGATGTGAAGAAGGTTTCCCCTTGAAGAGGCTATTTCTCAAGTTGTTGATCTATATTTTCTTCTATTTTGTGAGCTAATTGCATAACCCTTTCTTCCTTTTACATCATCCATGCTTATTAGGGTTGATCTCTAGGAGAATTTCACTCTATTCTTGTTACCATTGTAACCTTCGAAATCCTTCACCAAAGCATACCTATCATGGAAATCTTCAAACACAAAACTTCTTTATTAGGTACAACTTTAAACATAACAATCATGGGTTTTGCCTGAAACATGATTAGCAACTCATATCAGGGCCTTTAATACTCAATGCAATTTCTGACTCACCCTGTTTTCTTCTGCAAACCTTAGTGTGACTTTTTCCTTTCCTAGTAGGGCCCTTTCTTTCCCTACTTTTCTTAGGGAACCTTATGTTACATTCTCGTGCAATATGACCCAGATTATGGCATCTAACCCATAATGTATAATACTTAAAGTAGTGATAAACTGACACACACTTTTTTCTATTGAATCCATATAAATAAAATGTGCTTGCATACTTGCTTCTAGAAGATCGATAACTATTTATCTTATAGTCTTTGCAATCTCTACCCTTATGTCAAAAATTTGTACAAAAAGGGCAATAACCAAAACATGTACTTTGATAGATGGATGGGAAATATTCCCTTGAAGATATTCTTCCTTGGAGTAGGATTGAACCTTTGATGATGCTCATTCTTTATTATATTAATGTCTTCTCACTGATGGGACTTCTTGAGAACATTGACACTACTTCTTGGAGCAATACTTCCAATATATACTTTATCATATTTTTCTTCGAACTCAAGTTCAACCTTTGGAGACATAGAGCTTTAGTCTTCTTTGCAAGGAGACTTACCTATATAAATAAGAGTTTTTTTGTTGCTTGGAGGTCTCTAGCAACTAATAATGTTATCCAATACCTGTGAACTCTTTAAGTTCTTGTTGAGCTTGTAAACTTCAACCCTTAATTAAACAAATTCTTCAAATTGGGACTTCAAGGAGTTAATTTCTTCTTTAAAAAGACTTGCCAAAATTTCTTCTCTCTCTCTCTCTTGCCTCTTTTACCTCAATATCTAAGCAACCATTTTATTCTTTTGCTTTGATAAGCTTGTATTCTTCTCTATAACACACCCCCTTATCTAATATGATAAACATAGTTAGTTACTAAACTAACCCAACTACCAAATCAATTATGAGAATGGGGTTTAT
>APFE031075447.1:45379-65458 GCA_000404065.3 Pinus taeda | reverse complement strand
TCTATTCTTAGCAATCTCATGAATCTTTGCATATGCAATTATATAGTATTCAACATTGAAATGAGAATTAATAATCTCCAATATGACTTTGCCTACATTGTTTATTTGAGTATTTTTTCATGTTAGTGAATAATACTATTCACTCTAAACTTGTATGTTGTGAGGTCATATGTTGATCATCATCATGCTTCAATATGCTAAATACACTAATGCCAAAATTCATTCTACTTACTACAACGTTCAAGTTATTTAAATCCCTTGGTTTTCCCTTAAACCTATGCTTAGATACTCAAATCAATTGGTATTAGATCATAAACAACATTCAACAATTCTTACTACATAAATACAGTTAGAAGATAATGGTTCCTTCATATGGTCTTCTTGTAAAAAAAAGCAAAGGTGGAGTGGTTAATTTTCCATCTATCCCAGGGAAGAACTTATTACTATTTGAACTCGCTAGATGCACTTGGTTTGCGAAGAACATGTAGAATTATTTACCTAGGGTTTTCCTAACCCTAGCCTAAGTATTTTGCAGCATCAACATCCCCACTGACCAACGAATTTTTACAACGTTTAGTTGTTGCAAATTAGAGCACATTTTTTTTCTAAAACCAAATTACAACTCAATAATGAGCCCAATCTAGATCCAATGAGTAAATTTGCAATGCAACCAACGATCAAATATCATGTAAGGTTATCATGGAAGCTTGTTGATGGTAGCAATGCTAGCTCTTTAAGAAGAAAAATCCACACTTTTTGAAATAACCAATCATAGAATAGAGTTGCACAATTGGAACTTCGGAGATATGTCTGGAAATAAGAGATTTCATTTACAGTCAAATTTTGCATATTATATCTAAGAAGATATGTGAAAAGACTATAAATAGTGCAAACAATCTAGCCTCAATTTATAAGATACGATGATTTTGTTATGTCCAACAAATGACCAAAAAGACAAGTCAATGGGTCTAGGTAGTGCAATATGTTTTTTCTATGTTGTATGAGTTCCCTAGGCTACTCTAAAAGCATAATCCTAGAATATATGTTTTAACCCTATACATAAATTACCTTTAAATGAATTCTAATAACATAAAATAAACAATGATGAGAATATAAAACAAATACACAGATATTTTCCCTTAGCTCCCAAAATCGGGACTACCAGATTGATTTTACATTATGTTCCTTTCAATGTTACAATACATATATATAGACATGCCAAAGCATTCATAATCCCCAATCCATTAACCCTGGATTAGAACATAACCATAGTTCCCTTGACCGGATCTACAAAATACCATGGGCAAAAACCATCATGCCTAAAACCATGTGCAAAACCCATGCACAAAACCATACCTAGGTTTGGCCACCTAATATAGGGCCCAAAAAACAAAATTCTCAAGGCACTGCCCTAGACCCCTTGCAGGGGGGCTATCGCCTCCCTGAGACCCCCATATTGTGCCCCATGCATCAAATAGGGGATATTATTGACCCCCCACATGTGTGACTACTAATGGAAAGAATATAAAACACACCCAACATTCTCCCACTTGTTGTTTTATTTTCCACACAAGGGGTCACAAGAGATCTTAGTCATTAGCCCAACCCTTCAACACCCATTGTTTCTCTACACCAAGAAAAATTCTCACTTTTCATAGACTTCGTCAATGCATCTGCAACATTCTTCAAAATGTCCACCTTTACCAGCAACGCCTTTTTTCCTCAACCATTTCCCTCACAAAGTGATAGTGAACATAAATGAGCTTTGTATTTGAATGATAAATAGGGTTCTTTGTGTTGATGGTGCTGGACCCACCAACATGTCAAGGGGATCTCCCTGGTAAGAAGTGCCAATTAGACCTCAGACTGTTTGGTGTAGGAGTCCCAACAGTGGGTCGTAAAGAAATGCCTTGATTGCGATGTCGCACAAAGGAAATTAAGACAACTCTGTCAGTAGCAAGGGTGTGACCTCTATAGTGAGTCAAGGAAGTTGCATGAGAGGTTGTAACACATGAGGGTTGAGATGAGTGCACCTCTTAACAACCTGTAAGTGTACTCAGCTGGGAAGGGAACACATGAGTGAAGATGCATCACAATCTGGAAAGCAGGTCAGTCCGACAATCCAAAGTGATGGTTAAACAAACAACACACCTGCAACATGATTTATATAATTGCATACAAATCAGTTCATACACAACTATGTAAGTTAAACAACATACATTGCTAAGCAACCAGAATAGTCCAACTACAATAACAACATATGCATGAAAACGTGTTGGCTCTTATTATATAAAGAAATGTAAGTTCCAATCATACAATACATCCATATAAACCTACTATCCCCAACAGTGGAACGTTACAACTACATCCACTTGCTCTTCCAAAGATATTAACTAGCTCCATGCAGTAGAGAATCCTAGGCGCATTACAATATTGTCCAAGCTCTCTCCAAGAGAATCTTATCAGAAGCTTGGTTGACCAAAATCCCTTACAATGAGTTATGAGGGACTATTTATAGCAAAGGGTGGGGTGACCCTTGACATTGCCCTTTGTGACCATTCAACTACCCTCATGACTCTTCACCTACTCTATTACTGTTGCATCCACTATTGACACTTGAATTACACTTGACAAATGCACATGTACACATGTGAACAAAATGGCTTGAGCAAGCCAAACTAGACATCACTCTGACTTAGACAACTATAGAATTCCAACTGCTCAATATCCTCATGCTAATCAACAGTAACATACTGATGCCAAGATATGTATTCCTTGATAGTGTCCATGTGCTCTGCAATGACATCCATCTAAAACCTGACCCTTGCCTCCATAGCATCCAGACACACTACTCGGGCTCCTCTATCCAACTCATCTAAAAGCATGTGCATCATTGTCTTTAATGTGGCCAAACCAGCAACATACTTGTGCATGATGTCTACAATGATAGGAAAGTTTGGGCTGGTGGCGATGTGCATCAACTCATCGAAGTACAAGTCAAGCTCTAGTCAAACCTGCTTCTTTGTCTTTGCCTGGGTGAGATTCCAAAGTGATGGGATCACATGTGTGTGCACCACAACATTGATGCTCTTGAATAATCGTGCATGGGAAGCTTGTATGGTAGTGATGAGTTGCGGGAGGTCCTCATACTTTTGGATCTGACTCTAGATATGTGCTTTCATCTTTACCACATTGGCCCTCATCATCTTTGGGAAGTGAAGCGGGGCTCCCTTGTACTCCATCGTCCATGTATGCATGTTATCAACAGTAGCATGCATGTTCGTCAAGATGCATGCTCTTCTAGCACATCCTTGTTGCCATTCATTGAGATGGACGATTGCCTTGTGCACTGTACCAAACTTGGAGTACAATGCTCACATAATTGTGTCAAGGGAAAACACTTCATCTAGTATTGCCTTCTTTAGTTCAACTCGGGAGGAAATTGTCACTAAGTCTCCTCCTTGCTTGGCCACCTATAGTTCCTTTGCCATTTTCTCATTCTCAGCTATCAGAAAATGAACACTTCAGCTAGTGGCTTCGGCATACACTCTGATTGCATCGGCCATGGCAGTTGGATGCTTGTGCACATCAGTCATGATCACTCATTCCTCAAATTGCACAAGAGACGTATGATCCTCTAGAGTTGGTACTCTGTGAGACTGCACAACTCTATGATGATATTCTTCAAACAAGATGTTGTTGGTTGATCACCAAGGATCACAGTGCCTCCTTAGTCATTCGAGACTTGATCATCATCTAGATGCATTGAAGCGAGTGAGTCAACCTCTTTGTGGTGAGGTATGAGGTTGGTGTCCTATTCCAACTCCTGCCGCTCCATGTCTGCATCCAACTATTAAAGTGCTTGTTCTATCTCATGAGCAAAGTCTCACTCCTGCAGTGGTTCACCCTCTTCACCTGATGCCAACTACTCAGATGAATCAACTACTTGTACAAGCGCTTCTTTGTCTGTTTGCACATGTTGTGCCCCCTACTGTATCTGTTTCTGTTGTGCTTCCCTCTCCTATTGGCACAACTCTTGTTCCTTTCAGAGTTGCTCCCTCAGCTCATGAACCTCCTTCTTTGCTTCTTCTATTCTCTTCTTATCCCTTTGCCTTCATGTGATTCACTTGACGCGTTGGTGCCTCTTTGCCTTTATAGCCATCGTTGCTTGCTCTACAAGTGGATTTGCTCGAAACTTCTAGCTTTGCTCCTCCTCCATGCGATCGACAATCTTCCTCTTTCGTTTGTCGTGCACTAGTATGCTTGGCTTTGCTGCCTCTGTTGCTATTGTTGCTACTGCTGGTGCTCTTCGTGATGCTACTTCATGTTGCTTCACTAACCACTCCATAGTGAAGCCGACTTGTTCATTGGGTCTGTAGGAACTGTAGTAATATCTCCATGGGTCCTCCTTGGCCCAATGACATGTCCCCTAGATCCATTTGAATTGAACTCTCATGCAATGATCATTCACAATGAAATGTGGGTAATATAGATTGTAGCTTCGAAGGTTGAACGAGTACTTCTTCATATTTTCTGCTTCGACATCCACTTGCTTGATACTCTAGATCTCATATAACCCAATCTGCAATGGAAGAGTGGGCCAAGGTGCCTTCTTCTTCTTATGTAGTCTAGCTGTCAATCCTTCCAAGATGTGATATCCTACTTCCTGCATGACAAGTAGGTACAAGGAAAACTTTGGTAGAACATACAGACGCTTCTCCGCACTGAACATTCGAATGAAAGTGTTGGACGGTGAGGCATACCAATCTGCAATGCTTATCAATGCCTCCATTTCTTCCTTTGACATGCAGGGTGGATCCTGTTCGAATATCATCTTGTACAGTGGGGTGACAAAATAATTAGAAAACCGTGTGATTACTCCTTTGAAGCTGCATTCTGACAACAACTTGAAATATGTGTTCACAACAGTCTCTGCCGGTGACCATGCCCACTACAAGCCCAAGAACTCCTATCGGGCACAGACTGCATCTAAGATGTAGGCAGACATGTATATCTATGCATGCATACCTCTAAGTGACTGTCGAGCCTTAGTTACTTTCTCCTTCAGCTGATGAGCTAGTATGTCAGACGAGTTACATGGTTTTCCTTCTCTAGCCAGTTGGTTTAGTGCAATCACCCAAATCTATGGAAAGTTTTTGGTGCTTGCTTGGCCATACAGTCGACATGCGAATATGACCAAGTATTGGTACGCCTTCCTTAGTATCTTCATCTTGTAGATCTAGTTGGGTGTCATCCTAAATCGAGTTGGCTACTTTACCCAGTCCTTCAGAATGTCTCTGGAGTTAGCACTGTTGTTGGGTAAGTTGAATGGAGTCTTCATGACAGTGACGAGCTCAGACATCTAATACATCTCATCATAATCTCGTGCCTAGAAGGTCACAAGCTTCATCCCACTGACACTGCTCAACATCATCGTCTCGGGATCAATGTGAGAGACGATCTAGTGTAGCATGTGCATGCATGGGAACGCGAGGTATCTACATGCAATCTGGTACAAGCCGGACTTGTGAATTTTCACATACACCTGACAGTCTTCGAGGTCTTCCCCAAAAGTGCCTATAAATATTTCATTTACCTCTTTCAACTTCAGTTTGATGTCCTTGTCTAGATACAACTTTGTACCTTCATGGATCATAAGACTATAGGACACTTGCTCGACTGCTACTCCAGCTACATTTCCATCAGTGTCCTATGATCCTGTTCTCTTGGAATCCATTGAGACAGATGAACACCTGAAATGGCGACACTAAGTGATAGAAAAAGTGATTGACAGTACATACAAACATGAATGAAAGTTTCAGCAAAGAAATCAACATGCATGTGGGTGAAGCGATTCGCCGGATCGACGAACATTCGTGCAAAATAGTTTCATGCGTGCGATAGCAGTGAGATAGCAATGAAAACTGAAACAGAGCTAAGAAAAGCTAGTATACATGTAAATGACAACAAGCGTTCAAAGAAATCAAGCAAACGACACTCACACAAGTGAATACACAAAAAGAGACAGAAATTCTAAAAAAGACAAGTTGAGGCCACTTACCTATGAATAACTGAGCTATATGTGTCGAAGTGTCCTCGATGTGTTGTGGGATGTCAGAACTCCAAGATCAATGTGAAAGAAAGTGTTGATCTAAAGATTGTGAGGACCAGTTCTATGATATATATATATATATATATATATATATATATATATTATATTTCAAAATAAATCACAATAAAATACAACCGGAAGAGAAAAACATTGGGAATTCAAATTTTATTCAGCACTATCTAACACATCCTTGAATTTCATTTTACTGAACATATCATCAAATTTACATATATTTAACTAAGGCCATAAAGAAATCATACAAAATAATATTGCAACACATATGTACCATTCACCAGAAGATGAGACTCCACTTGATTTGTCGTTACTTGTCTTCCCTTGTTGTCGGTCACCTCTGAGTGATAATGGCAACGTACTTGATCCAAATGCGATGACCTACCAGTTAACCTCCCAGCCTACTCCTTGGGTACTCTTCTTTCCTGTGGACCCCTGAGCTACAATGGAGTTGTACAATGGAGGAATGCAATAGTTGATAGAGGAGAGCACTCCTTGGCTCAAGAGTCCCCTCTCTAAAATCCTCTACCTCACCAAACTCACTATAGTTTCGTAATCACTACTCTGACATAGTCTCATCCATCCAACAATAGGGTTCCCAAAAGTCCCTTCTCCCATGGCTTGCCCCTTCTTTTATAGGAGTCCTCATAAGTGACACTTGGCATGTCATGCATAATTAATTATTTTTTTATAATTCAACAGTTTGACTATTCACCCACCCATGTGTCACTCTTCATCAAGGGTCTCCAAAATTATTTACTTAAATTTTAATTTAAAACTAATATTTTCCTCACCTCAACAAGATTCCTATTCTTCTCATAGTTTCCTCTTGATCCCCCTTTTTACTCCTTAATTTGTGTTCATTACTAAAGTCAATTAATGAGTCAAGATTTGATCCCCTATCTACTCCCTAATTTAACTCAAGTTATCTCTTAGATGGATATTCTTATGTTGATTGTTGCCACATGGAGGTTCTATACATTTCTCTAAAATTTAATTTATTAATCTTATTTTAATTCACCATCCTCTTCTCTTAATTAGGTTTAACTATTTTAGGATTAATCTTTATCCTTACAATTATGTCCCTCTTTCCCCTTTACCTAATTAAACTACATAATCTACCTATTATTCTCCCAACATTGAAAGGATGAGTGTTTTAAGGTATCTTTTTATTCTTCTATATCCTCTTAACCCAAGTTTTATTTTTGATTTAATTACCTCAGTTTTTAACATCATTTACCCTTGATGTAAATTTACCTAGTTTTCATTCCTTGATTATATTTATTAATTTATTTATTTTTAATGATTCCAAGGGTGCCAAGTTTGGCCGTTCCCTTCAAGAACTTCCCTTGAAGTTCCAAGGGTGGCATGCCTAATAGTTTATTTGTGATGCCAAAGGTGCCAAATTGGTCGTGCCCTTCAAGAAATTCCCTTGAAGTTCCAAGGGTGCCACACCACTTTTCCTTCAAGCATTCAGTGACAACGAGGGGAAAGTATAGGTGCAACGAAATAGACCACTATCATCTCTTATGTTTCTTGTTATAGTGAGACTAATGGTGTCGAGGATCAACGAATCTGCCTTGATGCATGCCCCCCGGTAAAATCCTCATGAGCGACCCAACTTTGGGACCTGCCCTCATGGCATCATGATCTTCAAGGCGAAGGTGTTTCCACCTTTCCAGCCAAAGTCACAGCGGGAGTGCTAGTGGGTGAGATCAGGGACATTGTCCCACCCCTCCCATGTAGTTCCATCCACTTGTACAACCCCATCACCCATATGTGATTCATTTGGCCAAGCAAATAATCTATGCCTGCAACCACTAACATTTCATCAGAATATAGATAAACATATATAGCAGGCTTCAAAATTGACTTTGAAATAAAGTAATATAGTTTTTTCATCAAACCAGTTGTCGTCAACTAGTCATATGTGAGTGCCTCTAGTGGTTTCATGCCATACACAATAATCATTAGTAACAAGTTTTCTCAATGTTAGTCATTGTCATAATAGCATCATTAACAACACCTAGTCATTCACATCATTGTTCATTGTAAGCCTGAACTAATGAAAGTAGGTAACATAGGGGACACATCGATCATGGCTATCATCATCAAAACATCAATGGAAACATACATATCCTTCAAGCTATCAACATCGTAACATCAATAGAAATATACTTTTCCATCAAATTTATCATCATCATGATTTTAATAGAGAGCATACATATCCTTTATTGCCATCATCATCATAAATTCAATAGAGACCAAACTTAACCATTTAATGTTATAATCATCCTAATACTAATAGATAACATACATAACCATTCATACTATCTTCATCATAATATCAATGGAGAAAATACATAAACATCACAACCATGAATATCTCAATCACTAATAATAGCATCATGTGCCCAGATCCTCAGCCTGACGTCCTCAAAGAATAATGTGTGGGCCTTAGGGCTAAATAAATGTTAGTGTCATATCATTTTCAGTCAACTAGAGCGAGCACTACAAAGATGATATGAGGTTGTCATTGATGTCAACCCAAGAAGCACCAGGGGCTACCCTGATCTTGCAAGGGAATTTTGACATGACAACTTACTCTATTTTGAGTCAAGGATCTTCTATATAGGTTCTACTTGTCGATATGTTTTCGTTGATATATGGCACGCCAAGTAATTCTTCACAGTTTGAGAGATATTCATGTTTGAAGTTAATAACCCCAGTTAGTGGGCTAAAACCATATGGGGTTGTGGCATGGCACTCATAATTGGTTTTGGTCATTAAATAGTCAATAATTAATAATTTTTTAAGCTCCTAAAATCCCTCCAACATTCTCTATAGAAGCTCCTCTAAACTCTATAAAAATAAATCTCATATATCCTCCAAATGTAGTGATCATGGAATTTTTGCTATAACTTCATTTCTGCGAAGTCTTAAATTCAGAAATTAAAACCCATTTGATTTGCAATCCTGATGAACGTCATGACTAAATTTTAGATATTGGTTCACTATATTTCAGAGATATGCTCTGTGGAAGTTAGGGTTTTTGCAGGCTACCAAATTGCATCTCAAAGAAGTGACCTTGGGAAAATTGTCATAACTCTCTCTCAGAGAAGAGGATTAGAATTATGTAAAAGGTGGAAGATCATGCATGGACTGTAGTTTTCTGTATATCAATTTCAGAGCCAAAGGAGGAAACAGTGATACGTGGTACATCATACAAGTTCACTCTACTGTACTAGTCCATAATTAGGTCATTGTGAGAGATTGGGCATAACTTTGTCTTGAAGAGTCCAAATTGGGTTAGACCTATGGCATTGGAAAGAAGATTCAGATGGATTTTACAGGACTAAAGATCACATGTTGGGGATTTGAAATAGAAGAGATGCATAAGATTAAATATCATGCTCCTAGAAGGCAAGAAAATCTAGATCAAGTGTTTTCAAGGGGTGAGAAGGACCAGACTTTCTAGGGTAGCAAAGAGAAAGGCGCAGCAAAATGATGTAGCAGAGGTAAGATACAGGTAAGTATCTTCTGTATATGCATGTTCATCTCTTAATTTCATTAGTTTCTTTGTATTCTAATTTGTTGTTTTTGTTTAGCACTAACATATGTTCTACAGGATGAGGTAAGTTTTGTTATTATCATGTCATGGGTATTTCTTTGAAGACTTTTTGCAAGTATAATATATTCATCAAGAGAAGAATCAATGCATAATCTAATGTTCTAAAGAGTGGGAAAGGGTAGCATGACAAGAGCAATAATCATGGTGTACAAAAACAATAAGAAGTTCACCACATGAAGTCTTCAAGTGGGAAGCACTGCATACAATCATTGTAAAAGTACCATTGTAGAGAGTCATTGTAAAAGCATCATTGTAAAATTTGTACAAGTGTTTATCTTCCAAGAGTTGAAGAGGCGGTGTCGGGAGGTCTAGGATCATCATTAGGTGGTTGTGTCATTGTTGGTGTTATGGTCTAGTTTGTCTTCTTCTTCTACATCATTCTATATCATTGTAAAGTGGACCATTTTCCCTGGTACGAGAGTCCATTCTTCTTTTATTCTTCTATAGGTGGTAGGGTGGTGTTAGGCTGGTGCATGAAGTCACTATTAGGTTCAATCCTGTGAAAACTTCAGGGTGGTAGGGTGCTTCTAGGGTGAGTTGTATCTCATTGGGTGTTGGGGAATCCGTTTAATTGACTATTGAAGAATCTCGGGCATTGGAGTGTCCATCTAGTGGGAGTTGGAGAAGAATGCTTTTCTATATTCTAGGAAGTTGGAGTTTTCTTTTCAATTGGAGTTGAATATTAAAGAATTATTAGAAAATCGTTTGGTGGTTTTTGACTCGGAGGGGGTTTTCCACCTAAAATTTTTGTGCCTCCTGTGTTCTTTTATTCACTGTTGTTACTGCATAAACATTAATGATAATTGAAGATTAAATATTGCTCTGAAAATATTTTAAAATGCTAATTTCTAAGGAATATTGATTCACCCCCACCCCCCCCCCCCCCCCCCTAGTATTTTCCAACAATTGGTATTAGAGCTTAGTTCCTTCAATAGCAGTTTATCAACTGGAAGGAGATCATGGAGCATACCAAGAATGTTGTACCTCTATTCAATGAAAATAATTATGCACTCTGGAAAGGAAGAATGGAGATCTATCTCTTGGCACAAGGTTATGAAGTATGGGACACTGTTCAAAATGGATTTACACCAACCACGGATGAACAAGGTAAGAAGAATTTGGTAAATGATGCAAAAGCAAAGAATATTATTATCAATGGACTTATTGAATGTTCTTATCATAAGGTGTTGGGTTGTAAAACCACCAAAAATGTATGGGACAAGCTTGAGAATATATATGCAAGTGACTCAAATGTCAAAGAAGCAAAGCTTCAAATCTACAGAGAAAAATTTGAGCAACTCGGAATGAAAGAAGATGACAACATTGCTGCATATTTTGAACACGTTGATGAAATAACCAACACTCTGGAAGGATTGGGAGAGCTTATTGATGAGAAGACTATTATACAAAGAATTCTTAGAACATTACCAGGAAGATTCAACCCAAAGGTATCGGTCTTAGAATACAGTGAAAATCTGGACAAACTCAGCAAAGAGGAATTATATGAGTTCTCATAGCATATGAAATGAGACTTGATGAAGAAGAGGGTACTTTGCATCTAAAAACTGCGTTCGCTGCATCTAAGAAAACCAATAAGGACAAACAACCTTCAAAGGCAAAGACTTGCACCTGCACCTGCAAGTGTGAAGAAAAGGAAGATGACGAAGAAGGTTTTTCAGATGGAGAATATACTTATTTTACGAGAAAACTAAAAATTGGTAAGGTAAAATTCAAAGGTAAACTTCCATTGATATGTTTCGGTTGTGGTGAGGTTGGGAATTTCACAGCAAAATGTCCGAACAGAAGTGATGTAAACTCAAAAGGAAAGAAAGGCTTTAAGAAATTCAACAAGCAAGGCAAGAAGAAAGGATTCAAAAGGAACTTTCTCTCTAAAGAAGATAGCTCATCATTCGATGAATATAGTGACAGTGAAGAAGAAGCCAATGAGAGAGTATTATTTATAGCCAAGCACAATAAACAAGAGGTATCAAACAATGAAGAAGAAGGGTTGACCATAGAAGAATTTTCTAAGGAGGCAATCAAGCTTATAAAAGAGCTCAAGGCTGAGAAGATCCATTCCAACACTCTTGAAGAACAAGTTCAAGGTCTAAAAATTGAAGTTGAAGAACACAAATGTATTGAAGAGTCACTTCAAAATAAGTTGGAAGAAAGAAACCGAGAAAGGGAAGCATTAGAATTTGAAGTAGTCTCGCTGCGTAAGGAAGTGAAGAAGGGAAAAACTATCCAAAACTATGCCAACAACTCAAGGGCATTGGAAGAACTCATCAACAATCAATGATCTTACAATGACAAAACTGGCCTTGGTTACAAAGAAGAAGAAGTAAGACCTTCTACAACAAAATACAATGGACCTATGAGATCTGACAGGAATGTAGACTTCATTGGACAAGATTCACAAGAACAACCTTGGAAGATAATTCCTCGACGAAGATTTCCATCTAGGTACCAACATATTTTTCATGGCTATTGTTATTCATGTGGAAAATTTGGTCATAAAGTTGTAGAATATTGCACGTACCCTAGGAACCAATACAATTCCAGGAGATCTGTCAAATATGAACCTCCTAGGGCTCAACGAAACATCAATAGATTTAAACATTTAAGAACTAATATTGAATGTTACAAATTTCGAAACTTTGGACACATAGCCAGAGACTGCAGACTTGAAAATCCTCCAGAAGAATTTTCGAAGCCACAGAATGAACGAACATGGAAGAATAAGAACACTGATAATTTTTCTCTAGCTCTCAAGGCTCAAAACAACAAAGATGTGTGATATGTTGATAGCGGTTGCTCAATGCATATGACTGGAGATAGAAAGAAAATCGTATCTCTAAAAGAGAAGAAAGATGGAACCGTGTCCTTTGGAAATGATGGATCTTCAAATGTTATAGGATCAAGTATCATTAGTCTCAAAAAAGATGCTCTAGCCAAGAATGTTCTATTGGTTGAAAACATGAATCACAATTTGCTCAGTGTTGGAAAAATGTGTGATCAAGGAAACACAATGCTATTCAACTCCACAAAATGTGAAATCAGGAAAGGCATGTATGGTAAAATTGTGGCTATAGCAAGTCGAGCTCCAAATGACATATATGTTATGGATGAAGTAACTAAAGCATGTCTACTAGCTCAAGAAGATGAAAGATAGTTATGGCACAAATGAATGGGTCACATAAACTTTGATAATATTGTCAGGATAAGCAAGAAGGAAGCAGTACGAGAAATGTTGAAAATCTCAAAACATTCCAACACACTATGTGAGGCCTATTGACATGGCAAGCATACAAAATGCAGATTTAAAACAAGAGAACACTTTGCATCACATCCATTGGAATTGATACATACTAATCTATTTGGTCCTATGGGAACAAAAGGCTTAGATGGAGAATTATATTTCATGTTAATGATAGATGACTATACTAGGATGACAGTCGTCAGTTTCCTAAAGAAAAACTCTGAAGCATTTGAGTGCTTTAAGATCTACAAGGAGTTGGTCAAAAATGAAACTAATTTAAAAATAAAGTGTCTATGATCAGATAATGGCAAAGAATTCACTTCCAAATTAATTCATCAATACTGTGACGAAAATGGAATAAAAAGAAAATTTTCAACAAGACGAACACCTCAGCAAAATGGAGTTGTTGAAAGAAAGAACAAAACCATACAGGAAATGGGTAGAACAATGCTGAAGGACTCAAAATTGGATGAAAAATTCTGGGTTCAAGCAATTGATACGGTAGTCTTCATTATTAACAAAAGTCTTCTCATAAATAATTGGAATAAGACCCCATCTGAATTATGGAAAGGAAAATCGGCTAATGTAAAATATTTCAGAATATTCGGAAGAAAATGTTATATCAGAAGATAAGATCAAAATTTGGGTAAGTTTGAATCACGTGTTGATGAAGGCATCTTTGTTGGTTACTCACGCAAAAGAAAGGCCTATAAATGCTATAATCTAAGATGAAAATAGATAGTGGAGAGCATAAATGTTACATTAGATGAAGATAGTGTTCTAACAAATAATGATGAGGATCTAGAATATTTGAAGCTTGAGACAGAGGCTTAAAAAGGTACAGAGAAAATTCTAGAACAAGAAGCAACTATCAACCAAGAAGAAGTAAATAATGATCAAAAAGATATATAGGAACAACAACAAGAAGCTCCTCCAAAGAAAACAAAAGAATGGATTCAAAATAACCATCCATCAAATTAAATCATTGGTGACATAAATGAAGGAATTGGAACAAGAAAAGGTCAACAACTTCATTCATCACAAGAAGCTCACATTTCTTTTCTAGCAACCTTTGAGCCTAGTAGTTTTGAGGAAGCCAGCCAAAATGAACATTGGGTAGCAACTATGAATGAAGAATTGGATCAAATTGAGAAGAATAATACATAGGAATTAGTTCCACGACCAAAAGATAAAAGTTTCATTGGGACTAAATGGGTGTTTAGGAACAAATTGAATGAAGATGGACAGGTTACCAGAAACAAAGAAAGATTGGTTTGCAAGGGCTATGCACAAATGGAAGGAATTGATTTCGAGGAAAAATTTGCACCAGTTGCTAGAATGGAAGCCATTCGGATGTTTCTCACCTATGCATACTCAAGAAAAATAAAATTATACCAAATGGATGTTAAGTCATCATTTCTGAATGGAGAATTAGAAGAAGTTTACATCAAACAACCTGAAGGTTTTCTACTATCAAAAAAAGAAGACTATGTTTGCAGGTTAAAGAAGGCTCTGTATGGTCTCAAGCAGACTCCTAGAGCATGTTATGCTCGTCTTGATAGATATCTACATCAACAAGGGTTCAAGAGAAGTACTGCTGATAGGAATCTTTACATACAAATAGATAAGGATAATTTAACAATCGTTGACATATATGTGGATGATATAATCTTTGGTAGCAATGATGATCGACTAAGTAAGAATTTTCTACAAATATGCAAAGTGAGTTCGAGATGTCTTTACTTGGTGAGTTGACATAATTCTTAGGGCTTCAAATATCTCAGCAAGAGAAAGGAATATTTATATGTCAAGCCAAGTACATCAAGGAAATGCTCAAGAAATTCAAAATTGAAGATTGCAAACCCTTCCTTACTCTGATGATAACAGGCTACAAATTGAGCATAGATGACTCATCTAAGGATGTGAATTAGAGGTTGTACAGATCTATGATTGGTATTCTTCTATATGTAATAGCCTCTCGACCAGATGTTATGCAAGTAGTTGGACAAGTAGCAAGATTCCAAGCAACACCAAAAGAATCACATATTATTGCCGTCAAAAGAATTCTTCGATATCTAAAGGGAACAACAGAATATGGCTTGTGGTATCCCAAGGGCAAATTTCTCATTATTCAAGCCTTTACAGATGCCGATTGGGCAGGAAGCATTGATGATCGTAAGAGTACTAGTGGAGCAACATTCTATCTATGTGGTTGTCTCGTATCATGGTTGAGCAAAAAGCAAACCTCAATCTCGTTATCTACAGCTTAAGCATAATACATTGCAGTGGTAGCTTGCTGTACTCAAGTCCTTTAGATGAATCAAACTTTGCAAGATCTTCAAGTACAATTCAGTGAGCCTATTCCCATATTCTGTGATATCACCAATGGCATCAACATCTCCAAGAATCCTTTCATGCATTCAAAAGCAAAATACATTCCGATAAAATGTCATTTTGTTAGAGAACAAGTCGCTAAAAATAATATCAAACTTCAATATGTTGGTACAAAAGAAGAAATTGCTGACATCTTCACTAAACCTTTACCTTGTGAAGCATTTGAATATCTTCACCAAAAGTTTGGGATTCTCCCAAGTTCTCATTAGATTTTCCTTATTCAGAAAATAAAGGGGGAGTGGAAGTGTGTATAGGTTCGTAGGATGGTTGTGTGTCAGGGGGAGTGTTAATTTTAGGTATGTTCTATGCTAGAGCAATTTATTTAATTTCTTTTCCATATGAGCAATTACATTAGTGTAAAGTAAACTGCAGATAGAACATAAATATAAATCGCAGAAGACAAGCCAAGACAAGAGGACACAAGATGTGGCGCAAGCCAGGGGCAAACCCCACAAGGTGTGGGGAAACCCTTGATCAATTCTTCTTTTATGTTCTTCAAAGTTCAGCAGAGAAAGAGAGAGAGAGAGATAGTACAATTACAACATAAGTAAACACTTTGACTTATCTAGATATGACATAGATCATTTCGTATAACGATGAGATCAGTTGAAGACATTCTGCTTCAACTGATTCTCCAAGGTGATGGCTTCACCTATCGCAGTCCTGCATCTAGTCCACTTGTTGCACCACTGCACCATGCTACCTAATCATGATTATCATCATACTTCCCATGACCATGATCTCATGCTGCCCTTTATGTCCATGATCTCATACATCATCAAGCTGCCCATGCTTCATGCATCATGTCGCTCATATATCATGCTGCCTATGATCTACATCATGTTTCATTATGCTACTCATGCTAATGATCTCATCTCTGCTTTGATGAGTGATTACACACCATGACTATTACTAGAGGCTGAGATGATCTTTGAACTTTGAGATCATAATTGCATCTTACTGTACTGTAAGATTATGATCCTTGTCTCTTACCTTCTTCAGAGGTGAACACTACAGCATATAGAAACATCATCTAATACTTCAAGGCTGTTGTATGTCACTGAAATCTTCTTTATCCAACTGAAATCGAGATCATTGTTCAATGTTTATAGTTGTTGTGATCTTAGCCCATCAAGACTAGATGTGCCCAGATCACATACATCCGGCTTTCTTCATTCGAGGATACACACAGGAGTCTATGGCTCCTTCATGTATGGTCTGCGGCTACCTCACTTTGACAATGATTAGGGCATCAAGTTGACTGTGTGAATATGACAATGTATAACAACGTATCACATACACACGTTGACTGTGTCTCGTATATGACTGCGTGAATACAGTGTATCACATTCACACGTTGACCTACGTGAATATGACAATGTATAACAGCTTATCACATACACACGTTGATTGTGTCTCATATATGACTGTGTGAATACATTGTATCACATTCACACGTTGACCTGCGTGAATATGACAATGTATAACCCATACGTTGACTTGCGTATATCATATGTGACTGTGTGAACCCAGCGTTAACATCCACACGTTGACTATGATGATGCATTCCACGAGCAACGTTTATCATTGACTTCACTACATTGATGCATTCATTGCCTGCACAGTGTATAGGGTTTCCATAGTTGTGCATATATTGTTTTCATGACAGCGTGTAATCCATTTGTGAATTGTGTTGCGTTCCTCTCATGTACAGTGTGTAAGTCTCCATCATGTTCTGCGTATAAATGGTCTCCATTAACTTAAGTCCAGCGTATAAGGTCTCGGCGTGCATCCTCATAAGCCTGCGGCTTATTGTGGCTAGGGTATTACAGCAGTTAGGGTATCATAGTGGTTAGGGACATCTGTAGTCCAGCGTATCTTCTTGTGTGTCTCTCCTTCACAAAAAACCCAAGACGTGGTGAGGAGGAGATCACATGAAGTGTGTGTGTGTAGCTAATGATTCCAAATCCTCTCTTATTTATACTGAAAGCGTGGATGATTGAATAGACATGACGTTTGGGCTTCTTGAGCCTACATAAGTTGCTAGTTGGCTAGATAATAAATCCATAATCAAAATAAATTCATATCTCCATAAATATTTATCAGAATCAGATGATCTTTAGATCAATCCTACACCTCTCGATGAGAGGGATCCAATAAAAATATTAGCTTCCACAAATAAGCTGACTCACGTGGAGTTTGGCCCTAGTTGCCAATTTAACACTCCCTCTCAACTAGGGACAACTCCATCCATTGATCCATAATTTCGACTGTACTATTTCTGCCATAAGTGCCCTACACTGCTCAACCCAACTCTGATAGCCCTGCTTTGCTCTACTTAGCTCTGCTGGCTTTGCTCAGCTCTACTAGATCTGTTGGCTTTGTTCTACTTTACTCAGCTCTGTTGTCTCTGTTGGCTCTGCTCTGCTCTGCTCAACTTAGCTCTGCTGAACTATGAAGAAGAAGAATTGATCGAGAATGTCTCATGCCATTCTCCACTGACCCGAAGTCAGTCTCAGAGTGTGTACCACTGGCCCCAGACCAGTCTTAACTGACCCGAAGTCAACTTCATAGTATGTACCACTCTCACTGGTCCAAGACCAGTACTGCACTAACAGAAGTCAGTCTCAGAGTATGTACCACTAATCCCAGACTAGTCTCAACTAACCCGAAGTCAGCGTCATAGTATGTGTCATGCGGAAAGAGTTATTTTTGCTGACAAAACTAACCTCCCTAGGAGCCTAAGACTCTCTAGTGACAAATAAGACAATTAAGAACAATCCTTCTCTAAACATGCATTATCATACGAGAAACCAAGTGTTTTTTCGATCCTACCTGAAGTCCAACGCTGTTGTAGTAGTCTAGCCTCGTCGATCCAGATGAGCTCCTCCTTCACTTCGAAACCTGCATACACTAACAATTAAACGATTACATAATACCTGAATATCTCATAAAACAAAACATATTCAACATATAGACCAAGGAGTATATGAAACAACTCATTAATAACAAATTGTTGAGAAGAATGGACTGATTTGTATTAATAGGAAACAAAAGAAACCATTACAACCTGAGCCTTGGTGTTGTGCAAGTTCCTCCCAGGGTCCAGCAAGAGTTTTCCTTTACTTTGATAAGCTCACCCACTTCCAAATGAAACAAGAAAAGGATGGGAATCTCTCCTCACAAGCTTCTACAAGGAAGTCCTAATTCCAGCAACATCTACCCTTTGGAATGTTCAGCTTTCAACCTCCCCTCCTTTGGCCCAATGCCTATATTTATAGTGTTCTAGAGGAAGTTATTCAGGTCAACATCAATGGGATACTCCCTCTTTTGGATGGGGTAGCTCCTCTCTTGATGGGATAAGTTCCTCTATCATAGGGATGCATGAACCATCTGGAGGCGCTCAATACACGTCAAACAATATTCTAGAATGCTCTAGAAATGACCACAAGTAACTTTTTTAAGATGAAACTCGCACCTTTTGACCTTTACAGGAGTACGCACCCATCCCTTGACTTACAGAGCGTACAAGTACGCAGGTACAATGAGCTTGGGATGCGTACACGCAGGCAAGGTAGAGAGAACCTGCGTACCCAGAGATAAACATGATTTTTAATGACTTTCTCTCTTTTTTGAAGTTTGACATGGAGAGCAGAGGTATAAGGCTTGACAAGGAGGATAATATGACTATTGATGGAGCCATATTAACTGCAGATAGTCATTGTGACAAATTTCAGTGTAACAGATTGCCCCCTAAAGTGCGAAGCCTGTAATAGATAAGGGTTTTATATCATCTAGGAAGGGTGAAGTACTTTATCATTTCAAGGATTATCTCGTGGAGAGCCTGGTAAGAACCTGCAATTTTCAACACAAAATACATGTATAAGATTATATCATCGTTGAGGTAGGCATTCCCATACTCAGATCAAAACTTTTAACTAACAGACTAACTACTCTGATACAGGAATGATTTCATAATACATCATAAACATAGACTCGTGTAGACATGGTATGGACGCAGCCATCTGTTTATAATTGGTCTACAATATAATGAATACAAAACTCCTCACAGCCTGGATGGTGGAAACTAGATCCAGGTCTTCATCTCTACTTCCCGAATTGGTACGATTCTAGCCATGTGAATAAATGAGTCGATGTCGAACATGGTAGAAACCACTTGATTACCAGTCAATGATGTAAACTGTTAACAAGCGTGAGAGAGACCACCAGTAATGTCAATGGTTCTCAAAGTACCCAGCACAATCCATGAGATGTGAATGAATGAGTCGGTGTCGAACATTTCATGGAATCCTTCGATTGCAAGTCAATAATGAAAATTGACGTCGAAGGCGAGAAACCTGCCATTGATGCATGCAGACTCCAAGGTACTGACGATTTCTAAGTCAACTCTCTAGATAATGTGCTGATGTCGATAGAAAGCAACTCGTTGCAGGCAAGCCCACAACACGAAACCATAGTTCAAGTTGAAGAAATGTTGCTGCAAGGACTGACTCAATGATGACACAATGAATGATAGGTATTTGCGGTTGAATGTTTTGTTTACAGACCTCTTGAACACATAACGACACAACAGATGGTTTGGCGACGAATGACTCAAAGTCGACTCCCATAAACCGGCTAAAGATGTCAATGATCTTGGTCAACTGTGAG
>APFE031075447.1:0-12973 GCA_000404065.3 Pinus taeda | reverse complement strand
TTCTGGTTGATCATCAAGGATGTTCATTGAATCTTTGTTTTCTGAAATTTGTAATGATCTGTTGATTTGTTCCCTAAACACTTCATGCCTAGCCAATTCAGATAATGGGATGGACACTTTTAACTTACTTATTTCAGCCTCCATATTAAAGGGTTTTTCTATTTGTGTTTTGACATTTTGGGCAACAAGGTTGTGCCTTTCAACTGAATTTTGAACAACTGCCTCGTTTGCTGGAATATTATGATGAACTAGGGTTGCTTGCTCACCATCTTCTAAAGGTTCTTCTACCACTTCTCTGATTGGAGAGACAGATGTAGGGTGTTGTTTTGATTCACCTTTGTCTGAAACATCTTCAACTGTTGGACTATTAGGATTGGAAGTGGATTTAGGGATGATTGGTACATGAGAGTCCTTGAGTTTAGTTTTGGTAGGTGGCTTGATTGTTTTTTACTTGGGATCATCAGGGATATCTATTCTCCTACTCCTCAAGTTGTATTGCTTGTGGACTTCATACACAGTTGTTTCATACCCTTGCTTAAAATCAAAGGATTCCCCTGATTTCATTTGACACTGACTAAGAGTATGAGCCTCTTGGTCTTCTTGAGTTAGGAAAATTGGTTGGCCACTGTTGAGACCCATTAAATTAATGTGTGGGTCCTCTATTGGTTCACTAGATGTAGAAGCTTCTGCATAGTTTTCTTGGAAGGGAGGCCTTATGTTTTGGTCTGGACCAACTTTTCCTATATTGGGGTTTTGATTTTTCTAAAGTTTGGATTTCTTGCATTGTTGTTTGGTTGGTTTTGCCATGAATATTTTCTCTCAATAGTTTCCACTTTGTCTCCCAACCTGTCCATACCTTTAATAATTGCATCAAGTTTTTGTTCAAAGGCAGAGGCTTCCTCTTTGAAAGTTGTTCTTCTTTCAGTCCTAGCTCGATTTCGTTTGGAAATTAGATTAGCTTCAACACTCACAACTATACTCTACATATATTCAAGGCTAGGAGGAGCTCTCTCCCTGAGCTGGTAAGCCATGTCTGAGTCAAAACCATCAAGGGATTTGATTAATGCTAAGTCTGGTGGTGGTATAATATTTATTGGAATAGCAAGGTATGTATGGTTGAATCTGGCACAATAATCTTGGACACTCTCTTGTGGGCCTCTTTTTAAATTCTCATATTTAGTTAAGATGTGTAAAGGATCCTTTTTCTTCTCCCACCTGTTTAGGAAAGTTTGATAAAGGGCATCTTGATTAGCTATTATGTTTGCAGGGAGTGACCTAAACCATGCCCTTACATCACCAGTTAAGCTTTGGACAAAAATTTTCATCCTAACATCATTATCATCAATCTCATAGTTTTCAAAATAGTCGGTCATCCTCTTGGTATGTTGTTGAGCAGTGTAAGTGCCTGTACTATCAAAATAGGTAATTTTTCCCTGATAATCATGTGGCATAGCCCCTAGATTGGAGGGCAACTACAGGGGAGCATATCTATTTGCCATATTAGCAGGAAAAAGTGGGACAACTGGAAGCAAAGGGGTAGGGGCTAAGATAAGTGTTGTGGATGGAGGGGTGGAAAAGAGAGTTTGGAGTAATAAAGGTGAACTGGAAGAAGCTACAACACTAGGAAGAACGGTTTGAGAATTTGCTGCAGTAGGTTTAATTTGAATGGGTTTCTACTGGGATGGTTCAAGATTTGAATTAGCAGAACTCTCTTGATTTTTTGGTTTCCTAAGGCTCTTAGCAATCAGATTTGGATTGTCAAAAATAGCTGGAGGATTTGGGTCTGGATTTGACCTTGTGTATCGAGTTTTCTTCTTTGGAGCCAACTTCTAAGTAGGTTTTCGTATTTTCTAGGAATTCTTGGAGGATACAAGTTTTGACACTATTTTGAAGGAAGCTACTAAAATGTAGGAGAATTTGGGGCCTTCCTTCAGGGAGGTTTGAAACAAGGATGGCCAAACAAATCTTTGAGACAGCTGTCTAGAAACTAAAACTAAACTGGAGTTGGACTGAAGTAGCTTTTATTTACTCTTGTGATTGCATAGCAAAGACAGTTTCAAATGCTTCCTGGCTAACTTCAGACTCCATCCGTAGCTTTAGAGTTTAGACAGTAGTAGCAGACATTCATTGAGTTCCCCAGTGGAGTCGACAATGATGTTATCACTCAGGTTGTTCCCTAAAACTTGTGAGAAAAGGGAATACGACCGAGGTAACCACTAACCAATCTTTTAGATGTAATTTCTAGCTAAACTGCATCCGGAGAGGGCTCTCTCTATATAATTTAACTTTGTCTATTTGAAGTTTTTATGCTGGTTATGATGTGCAGAGGTTTGTTTTAAATGGGTTTGGATGGTGATTTCAAATGAAGGTAGGATGCAAGTCTGAAAGAGTTAATTCCATTGGGAAATGGAGTCTATGAAGATGGATGGCTGAGTGCGTTTCTTCGATGATCAGCAATATTACAGAGTAAGATAATCAGTTTGAAACAATATTGAAAGCTAGCGATTGATGGGATGTAGGCCAGGGGATAAAGGGCAGTCAAGAATCCTTTATCATGGTGGCAAAGGGAAGGTGCCTGAATATTTTCAAGGAGCAGTGAAGAATTCCTTGACAATGTTCAGAATGAAGGAATTAGTAGAAATAGAAGCATTTAAGAATTTCTATTTATGCTAATTGTGAAGAAAACATAAATAACAGTAGGAATTGAACACAGAGTGTATTTAAACAAGTTCTGGTCTATTCTTTTTCCCTATTGCTAAGATTATGAAACCTATATGAGATTTGCAAACACAGAAAACACAAAAACATAGTTAGAATAACTTATTGAGCCAAAGAAAGATACAGGAATTCTGTAGCAGAGTCCAGAATCATCACATCCACATTCAAAAGGTCCAGCAGCAATCCATTTCAACGCCCTTTGTATTAATAAATATCTGAGTTATAGCGCAGTTCAATAGGAGAATCACCAACCCCAAATACATTCCTTGGGGAGGTATTTATAACAAAGAGATTTACAAAATATCTTGTGGATAAGATATGAAACAATAACTCGGTTTACCTACTCTGTCAAAGAAATGAATGCAGAAATAAAGGCAGGAGTTATTGTGGTTGTGCTGGTTGCTTTAATTGACTAGATATTTTAGACCTTTTACCCAGGAATTTGGCTGGTAGTTATGTCCTTGATTTGCCTTCCTACGTTGCTGTCCTGATTTGTTCACCTGCTCTTAATCTTCTGATGCTCGCTCGAGTTCCTTTCTTGATATTTGCCACGTGTCCTGCTATTTGACTAGGTGTAAGAAGGGAGCAAGATCCAAATTACTTAGGCAAGACTTCCAACATCCTCTGCCACCAGTGTTCTGTGGGCAACTGGTGTCTTTGTATCTTTACCAGTATTTCATCAACCTTAGTATACCTGTAAAAGGTAGGCTTGACTTCAAAAAGATGATTTATTTCATGTTCTATAAAATAATCCTTCCAATTTTTCATACAAGCTCTGTCCGGAAGGAGGTCCTGTGTCCTCTGAACTGTTGGATGATGCAGTGATTTGATTTATTACATACATGTTTACCCTATGAGCATATTGTTGATGTGATAACAGTTTTTGATTGCTTGTTAGTAAATTGGGTAAACCTCTCTGCTGCAAGTTTGTGAATTTTTCTGTGAAGGCATCAATATCCATCTGCATCTCTTGACACTTCCTTTCCAAAGTCTGTATAAAATTTCTCATGGTTAGCACCTTCTTTATTGTCAAAATGGTGCCTCTCCTGTGAGTGATCTCTAAAGCTGCTATCTGTTCCTTAGTATTGGTATTCAAAAAATGGATGAGCCTATTGGCCTGCTCAGGCATATTTCCTAATGATGCCCTGGCCCTTTGAATTTGCTCTTGTGCTCTTTCTATTAATTCATTCTATTCATAGATTGTTTGAATTGACCTCCATTGGTAAATAATGGACTGGCCAATCTTGGTCCACAAAATCATCTTAATGTCTGCTAGAGGTTTTCGTAAGGTGAGATCCTTTTCCAATGATTTCACCTTGTTTTCCAAGGTCTTTACTTCTCTAGTTTTTTCTACTACTGTTATCTTTGACTTGTCATAGCTCACCTCCAATTTGGCTAACTTTTCTTTTGTCTCTTTGAGCTCTGACATTTGAGCCTCTAGCTCTTTCACTGCTTTCATCATTTCTTCCATCTTCATGTTGGTCTCTGGCTCTGTTGTTGGTGTTGTTGTAGCATCTGTAGTTGTCGTACCTGTTGTTGATGCTAGGATGGTAGGAGGGATTGCTGCTGTACCTGTGGGGGGAGCAGTGGCACTTGTTGGAGCTACTTCAGGTGGCTTGGAGGTGGACTCTCCCTGCTTCTCTTTAATGGCCTTCTCCATTGCTTGCTCTGATCTCTCAGCAAAAGATGTATCCCCTCCAATGTGCTAGGGCAGCTTGAAAGGTACCTGTCCAAAAGAGTCCAGGTCAAGTGCTTTCTCAAGCTCTTTCATTTATTTTTCCAATCTCTCTTCTTCAGTCAACTCTTCAAACAATGTGCCCTCTAGCCACTCTTGTTGATTGGCATATTGTTGGATTTCAGGGATTGGACAGTGAACATATGCTAGCAGTTTATTTTTGACTTTCCTATAGCTTATAAAATGATTGGGGTCATATGGTGCCCAATAGAAACTTTGTTGTAGTCTGAGTTTCTGCCCGAAAATCTCATCAGCTTCTAGCCAAGCTTCCCTCTGATTGAAGGTGAAAGGGCCCAGTTGATTCCTTATCTTAAGTTGTACCTTTTTCTTGGCCTCAAAGAAATGGATTGTATCTGCCTGGATGAATTGTCTAAAGTATTCCAGGGCAAACAAGCGCATTGGCACATATCTTGGCAATTTATAGGGGCTCAGCTGACAGCCATATATCCGAATCATAGTGTGATTCTGGTAAAAGCACCAGTCACCTATGCTATAGCTCTTGGAGAGTTGTAGAATTATCTTCATTTCACCAGAAAGTCTATCCGGAGGACTTGTTATCAGTAAAGAGGTGGTTGGATATATGAATAGATCAATAAATTCACAATAAGTGTAAGGAGAATAGTAGATATGGTGGAAGACTGGGGTCTAGAAGATAACAGACCTTGGCTCTCCCTTGACATCAAATTTTCTAAGGGGAACTTGAAAACTATCTGGCTGATAGTATAGCAACAAATGGTATATGTATGATGTGTATTTAAACACTCCTTCTCTATCCATGCTCATGAATTGTTCATGGACATTATTAGCAATGTAGGTGGCATAGTCATACTTGACAGTAGGGGGCTGTCCTGGAGAGAAAATGGATAATAGGACCAATGTTGTTTCATATACATATTCACTGGTTTTGAATCCCAGGATGTAGGCTATCATGTCAATGATAAACTTTCCTGCTTCATTGAACCAAGTGTCGAGGTATGGAGGAGGTTCCTGTGGTTGACAATTTGGTTTCATAAATGTTTTGCGAATTCTGGCTATCTCTGTACTTGGCAATTTGGCACCTTGGTCAAGCAGAAATCCCAAGGTAAGAGGAGTCAATGGTTCAGTTGGTTTGAAATGCATCATCTTATTTGTTGATTCAGGGGTGATATAGAATAGAGCTGTCCCAGAAGGAGACATCACTGCCCTTTGAGTGGGCTCATAATTTGCATGCCATTGGTGAATGAGGTCAGGAAAAACATTAACACAAGGAAGGTAGTACATGGGCATATTGGACTCCCAAATCCCAAAGATGTTAGTTTTGTTTCTATGGTTGTTCCTGATCTCACAAAAAGCCTGGAGATGACATGTGTTACCCATTATATCATTAATCTGGAAATCCTTGTCAGCTAGGGGTAACCACTCCAGTTCTTTATGTGCGGCATTGAGAGGGGCCACAATGAGGACTAATGGAGTAGGGGTTGCCATCTTTATAAGTTCTCAGGTGTTTTTTTTTTTGAGTAAAATGTGGACTTTTACAGTAGTAGTGGGCAAAAATAGAGGCCCTGGGGCTTTTTTCAGAGAATTTTACAAATTGGAGCTTTGTTTAGACTCTGGTGGGCAGAATTTGAAGCAAAAGGATGAAGCTTGAAGGATTTATCTTGCAAGGGAGGAGTAGCAATGGTTTCAAGGCCTTTCCCTTAGTAATTACTAACCAAACTAACTTGATCTCAGCTAAAATTGAAGGGTTTTTGCTGAGTGGGGCAGAATTGGCAATTTGTATAGCAAAATATGGGTAGACTAGTAGTTTCAGTGGGCAATTGTGCAAATGGAAGTCAATCAGGGAGCTTGGTAGCAAGATTTAGGTGAATTCCTGCTTTTCTCAGCTAGTTGGGCGAATTGTACAGAGAGGTATGCAATGTGCAGGTTTTTTTTGTGGATGAGTGGTCCTGGCGGGCTTGTGTGTAGCAACAGGGTGAAATTTTGACTAGTTTATAGGATTGCCAGACCATTTTCACAGTGAAAAATCGAAATTTCAAAGGGTTTTTCACAACATGATGGTAAATACCTATTTTTTACAGTGCACTGGAGTTGCTGGCTCATTGGGAGATGATTTGCACAGTGGGGCACCGAGCTAAGGTGGTCGAGGTGGCGGACTGAAAGTTTGCAGGTGAACGCGTCGTTGTTTGCATGCAAAAGCCCAGAAAAGTTACATAGTGAAAATGGTAGAAAACAAACATTTTTATGGGTTTTTTAACAAAAATCGGCTTTTTGGCACTTTTTATGATGACGTCATCATGGCGTAGAATTTTTGTCGTGTAGCAGGGGTATGGAAGGTGATGTGGCGGATGATTTGGCGTTGAGGTGGCAATGATGACGTGGTGCTAACGTGGTTGTGACGTCATCGGATGACGTCAGCGACGGGGAATGAGGGCGGTAAGCGGTTTTATCGCACTGCTTTTGGGGTGGTAGTGGTATTGAGTAGGGGGTCGCGATACACGCAGGTGAGCGACGCGTGTCCTAGGTATGGCGGCGAAACCACCATTTTCCCTGGACATATCATTCGGACGCTGGGGGCATCGCGATACGATTCCGGACCGTCGGATCTGAGGGCCCCGATCCAACGGTCGATGGTGAATGGTAAGTTGTGGGGGTGCAGCATGGGGACCCAGTTTAATTTTTTGCGATTTGTAAGGTTTTTTGGTGTATTTTGGAATTTGGAGAAGTGGGTTTTTTAGGGGAAAAAATGCGGATTTCGGCTATTTTATTTAGCCAGAGGCTAAACAAGTCCCGATAGGTATGTGGAGGGCTGTTATTGGCCCCAGGTGGACCAATAACTCCCTAGCAAAATTTGAAATATGTCTATAGCTATTCAAGGGTCGGGGTATTTATTTTTTTGGGATTTTCCATGTATTTATATACTAGGGGGAGGGAAATGTTATACATAGGAGTTATATAATAAGGTTAGTAGGTTAATATGATTGTGGGGGATGGGTTTGTATGGTTTAGGCTAAGTTTTATAGAGTGAAAACTTAGGCCAGGGGGGAATGAAAAGATGACAAATGGTGAGGTTTAGGAAACTTTGGCAAAATGGAATAAAGACTTTTTACACAAGAAATGTGGCTTGTTTTGCCTAGGTAAAACATCTTTTCACTTAGTTTTTCTATGGGATGAAGTGGACTAAGGGTAATGAGCAGATCTCATTGCCCTTGGGGGGAATGCTAGTGAGTGTTTATTGGGAAAATGGGGAGGGGAATTAGTCATGCTCCATTTGTTTTGTAGCCACCTTGCCATGGTAAATTATGATTTCATGAGATGGCAACTTATTCCAGAGGAGCAAATTACTCACAAACCATACCTCTGTACCATCAAAACTACCTACCCAACCTAGTATACCTAACATTTTCTCTTCATTTTCATTGGGTGCATTTGAACTAGCAAACCCTAATTCTTCTCTTTTCTCTTAGATTCCCTCCTATCTAAGTCTACCCTTATTTCTTCCTGGGCTCAAATTAAGCTGTTGAGACCCTTTGCTTCTCTACCTGACTACTTGCCTGCCAAGCTTAAACTGTTTGTGCAGACCTTTATTCTCTATTCTAAGACAAGTAAATTCAAACATGATCTAGCCAGGATTAGGGTATCTGGCTAATCATCAATTGTGACAAGAGTCAACCACCTATACATAGTGAATTTCTTCAAAATATGGAACCTTTGTAGTATGAAAAGGATGAACATATTTGGCACTTCCCCAGTCAATCATGAAACATGAAACCTATTGGTATAGGAAGCTAACACTGGTTAGCTAGATAATAAATCCATAATCAAAATAAATTCATATCTCCATAAATACTTATCGGAATTGGATGATATTTAGATCAATCCTACACCTCTCGACGAGAGGGATCCAATAAAAATATCAGATGCCATAAATAAGCTGACCCACATGGAGTTTGGCCCTAGTTTCCAATTTAATAGGGATTTACCCTTTGCCATTGATGTCAAAAGGGGAGAGAAGGTAGTAGGAAGAGGTGCCCTAATCGCAGGGGGGTACTTGTGTCACCATCAATGCCAAAGGGGGAGATTGTTGATCTAAAGATGATCTAAGGTTGTCATTGATGTCAACCCAAGCAACACCAAGAAATACCCTAATATTGCAAGGGAATTTTGACTTGACAACTTACTCTATTTTGAGTCAAGTATCTTCTAGATAGATTCTACTCGTCGATATGTTTTTGTTGATATATGGCACGCCAAGTAATTCTTCACGGTTTGAGAGATATTCATGTTTGAAGTTAGTAACCCAGTTAGTGGGCTAAAACCCTATGGGGTTGTGGCATGGCACTCATAATTGGTTTTTGTCATTGAATAGTCAATAATTAATAATTTTTTAAGCTCCTAAAATCCCTCCAACATTCTCTATAGAAGCCCCTCTCAACTCTATAAAAATAATTCTCATATATCCTCCAAATGTAGTGATCGTTGAATTTTCACTATAACATAATTTCAGTGACATCTTAGGTTCTGAAATCAAAACCCATTTGATTTTCAATCCTGATGAACATTGTGACCAAATTTCATAACTTGGTTCGCTATATTTTCGGAGATATGGTCTGTGGAAGTTAGGGTTTTGGCAGGCCATTGAATTTCATCTCAAAGAAGTGACCTTGGGAAAATCGTCATAACCCTCTCTCAGAGAAGAGGATTGGAATTATGTAAAAGGTGACAGATCATGCATGGATTGTAGTTTTTTGTGTATAAATTTCAGATCCGAACGAGGAAACAGTGACATGTGGTGCATCGTACACGTTCACTCTACCGAACTAGTCCATAATTAGGTCATTGTGAGATATTGGGAATAACTTTGCCTTGAAGAGTCCAAATCGGGTCAGACCTATGGAATTGGAAAGAACTTAGAGGGCTTCTACAGGACCGAAGATCCCATGTTGGGGATATGAAATAGCAGAGATACATTAGATTAAATATCGTGCTTCTAGAAGGCAAGAAAATCTAGATCAAGTGTTGTCAAGGGGTGAAAAGGACTAGACTTTCTAGGGCAGCAAAGAGCAAGGTGCAGCAAAATGATGTAGCAGAGGTAAGATACAGGTAAGTATCTTCTGTATATGCATGTTCATCTCTTAATTTCATTAGTTTCTTTGTATTCTAATTTGTTTTTTTTGTTTAGCACTGACATATGTTCTGTAGGATGAGGTAAGTTTTTCTATTATCATGTCATGGGTATTTCTTTGTAGACTTTTTGCAGGTATAATATATTCATCAAGAGAAGACTCAATGCATAACCTAATGTTCTGAAGAGTGATAAAGGGTAGAATTACAAGAGCAGCAATCAAGGTGTAGAACAACAGCAAGAAGTTCACCACATGAAGTCTTCAAGTGGGAAGCACTACATACAATCATTGTAAAAGTATCATTGTATAGAGTCATTGTAAAAGTTGTACAAGTGTCTATCTGCCAAGAGTTGAAGAGGCAGTGTCGGGAGGTCTAGGGTCATCATTAGGTGGTTGTGTTATAGTTGGGGTTATGGTCTAGTGTGTCTTCTTCTTCTACATAATTCTATATCATTGTAAAGTGGACCATTTTCCCTAGTACGAGAGTCCATTCTTCTTTTATTCTTCTATAGGGTGGTAGGGTGGTGCTAGGCTAGTGCACGAAGTCACCAACAGGTTCAAGCTTGTGAAAACTTCAGGGTGGTAGGGTGGTGCTAGGGTGAGTTGTAGCTCATTGGGTATTGGGGCATCCGTTCAATTTACTACTAAAGAATCTCGGGCGTTGGAGCATCCATCCAATGGGAGTTGGAGAATAATTATTTTCTAGATTCTAGGAAGTTGGAGATTTCTTTTCAATTGGAGTTGAAGAATAAAGAATTATTAGAAAAGAGTTTAGTGGTTTTTGACCCGGAGGGGGTTTTCCACCTAAAATTTTTGTGCCTCCTATGTTCTTTTATTCACTATTGTTACTGCATAAACATTAATGATAATTGAAGATTAACTAATGCTCTGAAAAGATTTAAAAGTGCTAATTACTAAGGAATATTGATTCACCCCGCCCCCCTTAGTATTTTCCAACAAAAAGAGCTCTGATGCGTCGAATAAATAAGTTTGGGCTCATGACGCGCATGCCACAAATCTAGAAAAAGGTGACACTTGGAGGGAATTTCTAAAACAACTTTGCATGTAACCCCCGACTGCTAAAAATAGTTCCCTGAATCATGGGATGCCTTTTGCATGTTGCTTTTTTCTATTCCTGGAAAAACCAAGTCATGCATGCATGCAAGTAAAGTTTCCTTGGTCCTGAGTGGAACAGGCCAACCGGATTGCTCATGCATGAAGATGCGCAACTGCTTGAGAAAAATGTGCATTTCTTGTTGGGATCTAGGCTAACTGCTGAGGAGGTTTGCACAATTTCTAGGTAGAGCAGCTGACTGCTGCCCAGATTTGCGCAAATTTTGGGTTGAGCAGCCTTGTTGGGGAAAATTGCACAATTCCTGCTGGGAGTGTTGACTGACAGAATTACGCAATCTTGGAGCCCAGCAGGCTGCTGGATAGGATTGTGCAATTTCTGGAGGGAAGGTTGGTTTCCCTCCAGAAATGCACAATTTTCTTGGGGAAGTTGCTCAGTGTGCAACTGGACCAAGTCCAGGTGAATATTTTGCGAGGGGACTGCATCAAACTATGATCGACAGGTTGCCTTTGTGCAAGCAAAACACTAAAGCTTGTGTACTTGACAAAGCAAGACAAGGTGCTATGAAAGGTTGCTAGGGAGGCTCCAAAATGGGCCAAAGAAAAATTTGGGAGGGTGGTTGTAGCTGCTACAACACTTGGCGACACACTGGTAGAACATCAGCTCTCTGAATGGACCTTTTTCGTGAAAACCAAGTCTAACACCTTCGGAAGTATTGTTCAGTTCTTAGCTCAACTTGGTTTCACACTAGCTTGACTGTAAGATGTAGCATCTGCCAGACTCTTGGTCAATTGACACGCATTCCAAGCCAAGGAAACACAATTGTTTCGATTGGGGTTGAGGGGTATATAGGTGAACAAGAAATATAGTCCTCAGAGTCTTAGTTTCATCTTTGGTTTTGCTCCACTGCCAACACACCTGGATAGTACCTCGGTGGAGTCACATAGGAACACAAGCATGGATCCACTGCCAGCGAGCTTGGTCAGTACCCCAGCGGAGTTACTTGCATCATCTCCCTGCACAGGAAGCCTTTCTCTTCTTTCACCTTATTCATTTTTCATTTTTTCACTTTTCATTTTTTAACTATGCATAGCACTTATTCATTTCAGAGGTGGAAGAGGGATGCCAACTTACTAAGAGCATAAGAGGTTGTTCCAACAGAGAAGTAGTTTATTGTATCTCTGATGTGCCTGTTAAGGTTTTTCCCTCACCTTAATCTAATTGACTGAGCTGACAAGGGTTAACCCAAAAACAACTAACTAGAGAAGGTGACACTAGTTAGCACGCAAGTGTTTTGTTTTCATAAAGGTTCACTTCGAACAATACATATTTTCCTTCGACGTATCATGGACTAAAAGTAACAAGTTCTTCATACAGAGGAAATATGACAGTTAACCAAGTAGTTATGGTTTACAATCCCTCTTGTACTTCACCCAACTTGTTTCAAGAGTCATACAGGGTTTCATGCA
Organism: Pinus taeda; assembly: GCA_000404065.3. Lineage (NCBI taxonomy): Eukaryota > Viridiplantae > Streptophyta > Pinopsida > Pinales > Pinaceae > Pinus > Pinus taeda. The sequence goes on along the minus strand of APFE031075447.1, from coordinate 877 downwards.
AAACTATCCTACGAACGAAACAAGCAAACTAACAAACAACAAAGAAAATCAAGAGAAAAAGCAAAAGTGAAAGAAAAGCAAGTAAGAAGACAAACAAGCAAACAAACCAGCAAACAAAGCATGTAAGCAAACAACTGAAAGCAAACACTACTCCTACTCCTAAACTAACTGTGCATGGGCCTGATTACGTGAAGTGATATTTCCAATGCAACCACTAGAGCGTTGGTTAACCCATGTTGGTGAAGGCTTGGTCCGGGAGTAACCCAGTTGTGCGAACCAACAATAAAGAAAGATATAACAATGAAGACAACCACACTTCGTGTTTAATAGTACTCATAGGACATAAGTGAGTACAAGTGCATGAGGAGCATTCCATGGACTTATCATGGTTCTATGTGACATTGCATGCAACTTTGAAGAAAAAGCACACTCTTGACTAAGACATGCAAGAAAACTAAAGAAACAAAGATAAATTGCATCAGACACATGTGCTTGCAATGTAAGATTTCTCCAATGCATGAGCGATGGGATCATACAGTTCAAGTGGAGGAGATGTGATATGTGTGTGAGATGGATCTTCAATGCATACAGATGACTGATGAGGAGCCTTGGGTGATTGAATAGTTTCATGTTTGAAAGTGAGACTAACCCCAAGAGAGCAATGACCTGACATAACCACTAGCTTGGGCTAAAGTGCCTCGATAGTCTTGGGCATTTCAACTTCATCATTAGGTAGATCGTCATAAACTGGTGGCCTCAAAAGATCAACTATGATAGAGTCATGATCGTGATCAAATACGGAAAAAATTGGATCACGACCACCACGATGAGAAAAATCAATGATTTCATTAGCATCCTCATGATCAAATGAATCAAA